>JAMKCH010056711.1:0-13197 GCA_023653785.1 Ophioderma brevispina | reverse complement strand
TAGTGTCCACAGTTAGTTGTGAAAAATTGAAGCACTATTTTGTAACCCATAATAGACATAAATAGCATTTCTATAAAATATACTAAAACTTGAACAACCGTGTTTCAGACTAAATTGCCGATATCTCGAAAGTGAATTTTAACAATATATCTTCCTTGTAACAAGGATTACTCAAAAATAGTTTATCTTAAAGAGATGTGGTAAAAAGCTTATAAAAACACATACATATGGACTACGCATCGAACTAGAATAATGCCACTAGCCTATGGGAACTTGGGTTAAGGGGGGTATTGGTCAAGAAAGGAAAACAATAAATTAGTGCCAACGGTGCCACGAAGATCCTCCTTAAATCAGGTTCGCCTGGGGTAAGTTGGCATTATTCTATTTCAAGCATAGTCAAATAAGTATGTTTTAATTTGTTTTTATTCCCATCTCTCTAACATCAAAACGTTTTTGAGAAATCCTTGCTACAAGGATGACATGCCCTTAAAAATCACTTCGAGATATCGGAAATTTAGTCTAGAAACACTGTTTTTTAAGTTTTGTATATTTTTAGAAAATGCTAGTTTAATTTTTATGATCAATTAGATAATAAGTGCTTAATTTTGAGTATGAATTTTTTTTAAGTGGAAAAAATTAAATATCGCAGCTTGAAGAACAACAATAAACTACATAGAAATATGATAAGTGATTTCAATTTGCCGAATTACATTTTAGATTCAAACTTTTGAACGGAAGCTCCGATGGTAGTTCAAACAAAAATAATTAGTAGAAAGGTAATTTCTTCCTCCAGTTCAATTTAGATTTTATTTTAGCCTCCTGAAGGGGTAATTCCACCTTCAGTAAATTTGCCAGTTGCAAAAAAAACTTATGGGATTCTATAGACGTTTATCCTTCTATTTAACTATTCCTGCAATTTTTTGACTCTTTTGAGATTGAATACTGATATGTCTTTTAATCCTCACTAATATCGTGAAGCGTATATTGACTTCTAAATCGACATATTGCGAAAAAAAATACACAAAACCCGGGTTTCAAAGCAATGGAGATATGGCACCAACAGCTTATAAAGAGTAAAGAGTATAGGCCTAAGAGATATGCCCTGTCGTACCTAAGGGACAAAACGTTTACTACTCGACGAGCTAATGATCTGAAAATATTAAAAATGTAACAAAACAGTTGGTAATAAAGTGGGCTTTGTCCATGCCAATCCCGGTCGAATGAAAGATCACTGCAAAGTAGGCGGGCCAATCTTCAAGCAATCCAGCTCGACCGGAAAGTGAAAATAAGAAACGAGTGGGTTATCTATCGCCTGATTGGTCTGAGCGATTCGATCGCGTGAATTTTTCCCGGTTTTTTCGACCGAGGCTGTTTCCATTGTCCGGGGTCCATTCGAATATAGACCGGTTGGCTAACCATTACGCCCCGATCCTCGCCACACGCGGAAACGTTTATTAGACTTACCCCAGTTAGCACTGCAATGGTGGTCCAATATTTATTTATTGGCCCTATATTGGCTTAACAATATTGGGTAAATATATTTTGCTCATTGGCCCAAGATTGGCCATATTCATGCTTTGAGGTGACCGATACGCGATAATATGGATCCTACGCATGATTAATGATAAATTTGATGATTTGCGCCCAAATTTTTGGTCTCGCTATGCGTTTTAAAAATTGGCTCGACTGCGGTCTCGCCCAATATTTTTGCAACTCATAGCGACCAATAAATTTGGGCTGAACAATCCATTTTATTTACAATATTGAACCAATATTGTAACAATGTTCTGCCACTGGATGGCCTAGTTCTGTTAAACAATTATTTTAATGGATTTTTTTTTCCAAGCATGCTATTTTTAAATAAATTAATTAGATAATTTTCAAAGCTACTCACATATTTAATATTTTTAATTGAAACTTGTATAATATAGTTCTCGCCCTGATATTTTAACGCAATCAATGCTGTTAAGTCAATATGGGCCCAATGTATCCCAATAATGGGCTCCATATTGCTGTTGTCTTGAGGTCTGGTCTCTCACCAATATGGGAACCATAAGGCGGTGCTGATTTTGCTGATATGAACCGATGCCAACAGCTGCCAAATGGGAAAACCATTATTGGCGCAATATGCCATAGCCACGTGTACGATGACAAGATTACAACGGAATACCATTATTGCCATTGGAGAGCAATAAAGGACCAATAAAGGCACCCACATAATGCCGATGCCAAGATTACGATGGGGAACATTGTGGGCAAATATATGCGTGCTAGTGGGTTATAGCATCAGAGAATCTACGGCAACAAGGAGACCGTTCTGTGGCGAACCCGGACACAACTTTGGCCCTGGTTTTGGGCTTGTTTCCGTGCGTCAATATGCAAGCTGTAAGCTGCGATCTAAACTTGACGCATGTAAAGCGAAAAATGCAGTTTTAGGTCTATTCGTCCTGTTGTGAAAATTAAGTGGGTTACCCCTGTTTTTGTTGAGAAGTTTTACCAAAATTTCGCCTATTCGCATATCTTTCCAAAATAACATAAAATAAAACAAAAACGATGTTTTTTTTTATTATATTATTTTAGGGGAGGAAAAACGACACTGTTATACAAGTTTTGGCCAAAACTTCTAATAGTAAACATTCTTATATAGCCTCAAACGAGTCAATCCCCCTTTTTTAATTTTAGGATTTGTTATATACATTCGAATGAAAATATTTAATATACTCTTTTTAAAACCGAAAGAGTGAAAAAACCCACTCTAAAGAGTGAAAATCTCACTCTCAAAAAAGGAGCCAGCTTTGAGTGAAGCCTTTTTAGAGTGAGACCACTCAAAATAAAGGTGAACCAAAAGAACTAAGGAAAGAGTGAACTGATAACTCCTTTTTAGAGTGAACGAGTCACTCTTATAGAGTTATGATTCTTTAGGAATTGTGTTTGTTTGGTGAGTATATTGTATGTGTAGGTCATAATCTAGCATCGTGACATGAATGAATAGGTGGACGACATCATTGGCATGATTCAGTGGGCATGCATGACGTGTATGATCACGGTATCAAGCATGCCGCGTGACATGCATGATCGTGCGTTTCGTACATGGTAAGCCTAGCCTGGGCGGGAGCCTGGCGCAGACTACCGTATTTGTACGAGTGATATACAGTAACTGTAAATTTTATGCTTTTTCTCCACACTCTGTCTGTAAATGCTATGAACTGTGACCGACCCATACAATATACTCACCGTGAAAAAAGGGATATTATCTATGTTTCGCACTAATTTCAAAATTCGTCTTCAACCGTTTGGTGCGGTCACTTAAACTCGTCCGCCATGTTGTTCGAAAATATCACGCGATTTGCGGCAGTTCTGATTGGCTATTAGATCACTCCGAAAAAGAGTGAGCATTTCTACTCTTTAGAGCTTAAAACCCAGGTCGATAGGTCAGAAGAGTGGGCTTCATCGAAGAAGAGTGGCATTTTGAGCCAATCGGTAAGAGAGTGAGTCTCTGTTAACCGCGAGTGAAGGTTTGTGTAGGTTGCATTTTCTCGCTCTTTAAGAGCTAAAAGCCACTCGATTTAGAGTTAATTTCAAAATTATATCGAAATCAGAGTGATTGTTCACTCTTTCATTTTAAGAGAGTACCAAAAAGTAAAGATTTCCTTTGATTATTTTTATTGTCCTTACTCCCCCTTAATAAGGATTCCAAGAGGAAACCACAAAAAAAAGCGGGGGGGGGGGGGGGGCGTGTGTTTGGACAAATGTGCTCATGTCTCTAAGTTTTCTTTTCAAAGTCCAATTCAAAGAAGAGCTTAGCGTTTAACACCACCACCAATTTAAAACTGTGTAATTTTTTAAACATGGTTTTAAAGTGATATCAAGTAGCAAGATGCTTGGAATGGTAGATATAATTCTATTTCTAAAACACTTACTGGTCCCCAGGTGAGGGGAAGGTATGCAGGGCCCAATAGAGATTTAGTATGGCAAAAAAACAAAAATTTTCGTCAGCTGTCGGGTTTACATGTTACACAATGTGACGTCTAACTTAAATTTGGATTTCTTGGCAGCGCCTCTGCTTGTACGTTGATCCCAGTTCAGCGTTGCATAAATAGTACAACTTCAAATATAACTTAGTTTCGCTGGTATATAATCGTTTATTATCTAATTTCGATTACAATACAAAGATAAAATAATCGGATGTACAGTCTCAATAGAACACGTTAGTAAACGTATCAAAATAAATAAAAACAAAACATGGAAAACGGATTTTTAAGATAGCGCCATTGACAACCACACTAATACAACGTGTATACACCAACGAGACCGGCAACCATGTATGCATGTCACGCATACTTTTAAGAAGTACCACAAATAAAGATATTCATTTGATTATGTGTATTGTCTTACTCACCTTAAAAAGTTTCAATAGGAAAACACCAAAAAAGGGGGGGGCGTTGTTTGGACAAATGTGCTCATGTCTTTAAGTTCTCAAATTCCAATTCAAAGATGCTATAGCTTTACCAAACAACCACCAATTTAAAACTCGTGTAAATTTTAAACATGGTTTTTAAGTGATAGCAAGTAGGCAAGAATGTTGTAGATATAATTCTAATTTCATAAACACTTACATTTCCCTCCCAGGTGAGGCTAGCAGTGCCCAATAAGAAGTTATATTGCAAAAAAACAAAAATTTCGTCAGCTTTCGTGTTTACATGTTAACAACAAACACCAATTGGGCGATCTAAATTTGGGATTTCTGGCCAGCCGCCTGCTTGGTTACTTTGCTCCATCTCAGCTTTGCATAAATAGTACAACTTCAAATATAACATTAGGGTCTCGCTGTATATATCGTTTATTATCCATAATTTCGATCAAACCAAATAAATAAATCTGATGTACAGATCTCAATATAACACGTTGAGGTAACTATCAAATAAATAAAAACAAAAATTGAAACGACTTTTAAAGGATAGGCGCATGACACCACACTCATACAACGTGGCCACCAACGAGACCGGCCTACCATGGTATGCATGTCACGCATACCGGACGTGGACCGCGGAGCAATTAACTGACCCCTTGGCCTGCGGATCAAAACACAGTTCTGCGCATATAATTATGCCAGCGGGTCGATACTTCTATTGCATTACCCAATCAATTTGGTTCAACTGCCGAAATATAGCCATGCATATTTTGCTATGTCAATTACTATATGTGAATGTCACCTTGCAAAGATGAAAAAAAAAACACTGTTGTTCAGGGAAGGATCTAATTAATACCGACACACATAGTGATCTCACTAGTCAGATTATATCGCGCAGTCTACGATTATTTAGGAGTACGTTTTCATTTTTTCATTCAACCCTCAATTTCTGGATTGACTCCTGGCAGCACACGTTTTTGCTAACGCAAACCAAACAGACCAACATTCATCCACGGAAAGTCTTATTCAAATTCTGATTTTCAGCTTCCGATAGCCGAGACCATACCTGTTTTCCATTTCATTGCGGCATATAATTTTGGACCACCTGAGGTCAAGAAATCTCTCGAACGGACGGACACATATTGCGAATTTCTAAAATCTCCCCGAGCTGTATCACAAATATGACACCACCATTCAGTAATAAGAGTAATGAGCGGCACTCTTCATTCGTAATTGTTACGAAGAAGTCCTTCGTGGTCAGTTTACATATCTCATTAGGTAATCAGAGCATCGTAACATGTAAGAGCCATCCAAGATCGGTATTCCATATGTTTGGAAATGCACTTATAAAGCAGCGAAAAATCCGATCACTCATAGTTCTTTATCTGGTTGCAATAGCCTGTGCGCTATTGGTTTGGTAGGTTTTAGGCGTCCATGGCATCCATTTGGTATATTTGATGAAGACGACTCATGACACTAAGTTGGTTTACTTTTTTAAAGTAATAATGCAAATAAAAGCCACACAAAATATATATTTACCTAGAGCGTGAACGAATTACTGGCCTTACTGACTGACATTTGCAGTCAGATTTAAACGCCCATCTAGGATGCCATCTCGCAGATATAAATCACTTTGATCATTTTATGATATACTTAAAAAAGTCTCGTGCGCGGAGTGCCCATCTCTCTTCCTTAGCGTGTGGGGCCAGACTCCTCCCTATTATTTTGCTGGGGGGGGGGGGGGGGTCGCCACTTTCAGGCAAGCGAGTAATGTTACTTTCCCAGCATTGAAACCTGGAACCCATTTATACCCTGGGTGGAGAGGAGTAATTGAGGTAAAGTGCCTTACTCAAGGGCCACAACACGTTGGCCACAGTGGGACTCGAAACCACGATCTTTAGGTGTGGGACGAGCGCCCAATCCACTGGACCACAGTTGCCCTCTATGATATTTATTGTGCTATGATTGAGTTTAGGATACACATACATTACAACCCCATGATGCATAGAAATGGTTTTTTTTTTTTTGTTTTTGTTTTTTCCTATTTGACTGTACTAAACAGTGTCAGTACTTAGGGCATTTACAGGGTCCAAAGATAAGAACCCACAGACATCCATAATCATGATAACAAATTCCTAAGTACTAATACTTTGTGGGTTAAAATAAGCATACAATTCGGGAGGTTTTTATGTGTTAAGTATAGGAAATTGTTTGTTGGATACCATGCCATTTGAGTAAAATTTCCCAAAACTGATGCATTGTGGATTGACTCAATAAACCCTCTGGTTCTTGGCTATATGGAATGAAATTTGTCATTTTGGAGCACTCTTGAATGGTTTAGTGATTTGATCGATTTTCAAAAATTATTGAAACCCATTCATAATGGCCTCAATCAACATATGATTGATAGCATAAAAGTATATTATTCCAATTACCATCTAACGGTCAAAAGAAAATAATATC
Source organism: Ophioderma brevispina (assembly GCA_023653785.1). Taxonomy (NCBI): domain Eukaryota; kingdom Metazoa; phylum Echinodermata; class Ophiuroidea; order Amphilepidida; family Ophiodermatidae; genus Ophioderma; species Ophioderma brevispina. The sequence goes on along the minus strand of JAMKCH010056711.1, from coordinate 6,323 downwards.
AGATGTTTTCTTGTATTGGCGGCCATACTGTGTAGGTCTATGTGTGTGTTTGTGTGGTGGGGGTGTGGTGTGTAGGTGTGTGGTGGTGGTGCGTGTGTGTGCCTTCCACCGTGTCAAAAAATCTCAATTGCAAAATTGGCGAATTTTATATCCATCATCTAATACGTGGCAGTTTAACACCACTCCACCGCCATCTTCGCATTCTCCAGAATGTACATTCACCAGTGTCTGTCAGACATGTTGGGAGCAGGAGCCCTGGCAGGTTTGCCTTACCGTCCGGCTCCAAATGCACCGGCAGAGCAACCTAGTTATCATTCTCTAAGTAATAAGTAAGTAAGTAATTAAGTAGTAGTCAGTAGTACGTAAGTAAGTCCGTAAGTATAAGGTACGTAGTCCGTTAATACGTGTAATTAGTAAGTACGTAGTACATAGTGTAAGTAAATCACAAATAAAATAACTAAATACATAATCCATAAACACCCAAACAGGAACAAACGACTTTACACTATGCGTAATGAGACTGCTGAGTTTGCCATCCTAAAAGTGCTTGTACTCAAAAGTTTTCACACCTTCACTCCTGTTTATGTATCGGATGATTAATTAATAAAGTGGGGGGGGGGGGTTTTCCAAATAGTCATCAACTTCCATTATTACTATGCAGGGCTATGTTTTACTTACACGTAACCTTCATAGGTTTCTAGAATATAATTCTAACCTTCACGAATCTGGACATAATTGAAAACTCATAAGCAACCATACTGCCGCCTGGCGCCAAATTCCATGATTTGGTTCCAATAACAAAAACAAACAAAAAAATACCTAAATTAAAAAAAAAAAAAAAAAAAAAAAAAAAAAACACAAATTAAGTTAAATTTACATAATTTTGAAATAGAGAGTTCTATTTTTAAAAATTTATGTTATGTTTTTATGTCTCTCTCTCGCTCCCTCGCTCTCTCTCTCTCTCTCTGTATGGATATTAATTAAATGCAAATTTACGCAAGGGTTAAAGGCACTATCAAGTGATCTACCCAAAAGAGTCAAACTATTTTAAAAATTTGCCGGAAGGCGGAAAAGTGAAGGATAAGTCTGTAGAATTTATTATAAGCTATTTCTGCAATGACACATTGCCAGAAAAGGCAGAGAAGAAAACAGCAGGCAGGAAGTGTGGGGAAGAGCATATGAATCTCCATCAATAAGTGTGGTAATAAGCGTCAGTACGGACAGTTATTACTAAATATGCGATTCTAGGGAATGTAGGATACATATGCTTGTTACCAAACATGCAAAAATCCGATTTTGTGATTTTTTCGATTTACGAATACCAATCACTGATAGGTCTTTAACCATCGGTCTATACCGAAGGGGGGGGGGGCGTCTTGGGGGGGGGCGGGTGGTTACCCCCCCTTTCAGGTTTCCCGGCTTGCTCAACCCCTTTTGGGTGCCCAAATGATTTTGTAATTGTCAATGACATGTTCCGCTCCGTTTCATCCAAAAACAAAACATCACCGGGGTATAGGTAAGAGACAGGGTGATCCCAAAGTGGATGGATAGTGGGGTGGTAACACCACCCCCCCCCCCCCCCTTCGGAAGAGAAGTACCAAAACATGCCGAGCACAACACAGGAAGGAACAGCACAGACACTGATTTTGGTACCACTAGATACTATGGGCCTCCTCTTTCCATAACCAAAATGAGTACCAAACATGCCTCGGAATTACGGCACAATGACGTCATAAAGTCGCATGTCAGCAATAACGGCCATTCCATAGACACAAAAAAATTCAATGTCGCCAAAAAGGTAGAAAATAGGATTTCATGCGGTTTTTTTTTACTTACTGATGGAAAATGACTAGTTTTAGATAATGACAGCATTTAGAGCTATATAATTAAAGTGGTTGAGTCGCTTAAAATTGCGAAAATATCAATTGTCACCCATATTCAGTATTTGCGGACTTTCATAAACATATGACGTCATTGGTGACGTCATAAGGGGATGTTGGTTACTTATTTTGGTACAATGGAAAGAAGAAAACTCTACGCTATCATTTGGTACCAAATTTACAGGAATCGGGTGTTCAGTAACGAAAATCACAGGGGGGTGGTAACCACCCCCCCTTCGGGAGTGTTGTTACAACAAAATGGCTCAGGTAGCCGAGGGTTGAGAAGGACTGCCTGTATCGATTTTGCTTCGAGAGACCGTTGAATAATTCATTAAAGCCTTATGAAGGGCGCCACCACAACCACTAAATCAAAATTCCAGAATGGTAAAACACTGAGATATGCTGTAGTCCTTTGGGGCGTTTCCAGGTGAGGGATGTTATATTATACTATAGGTGAAAGAGTACAGCTTGATGTATTACTGAGATTATCATTTTTTTGTTAAATTTGTTTCGGTATCAAACTAGGCCCTTACACTTCTGGCGCTGCTCGAAAATTGCATAAAAGCGTACATGTCGGCTAAAATAGTGATGGTTTGTTCCCGTGCTATTATTATGCTACTATGTATAAAAAAATTGCAACTTTTTGAGGAGTTTCAGGTGTGATCTATGGGAAAAAGCTTCAAACATTCAAATCAGAGAGCACGCATGGTGTTTTTTACGGATATTCAATGGAGCGGTTAGTTAGGTTGCGCGCCCTGGATATTCAAAATTTCCCTAATGTAAAAAGTGCATTTTATTATATTAGTAGTAGTAGTAATAGTAGTCGTAGTAGTAGTAGTCAGTGGTAGAGTAGTTATAAAAAACTCTAAAACATGATAGGGGTCGGTTTAAATATTCATTAGGATATAATAAGCTCTTATAGGTATTTAAATTAATATTCATATCCTTTGTTATTCTAGTGGATTACCTTCATTTTCATAAATTAAGGATTCATAGCCTTTGGTTACCAAAACGGAATAAACCGCAATCCAAAGGGAGGCGTTAGGGAGAAAGCATATTTCGCCCTAACGCCGAAATGAGGGAATAACAATAGCCATTTCCTCCTAACGAACGTGCGTGATAGCATTATTATTATTATTATTATTTGGTAGTATATTTAGGCAAGAAAACTGGACTTGACCAAAATAGCTCAATGTTTAGCTTCTGAGCAATAATTGGTTAATTTTACAATAAAAAAAAGTTTTAAAAGATCATACTGGATAAGGATCAATTTAATCTCGAGTAAAGAGGGTTCCCGCATCACACTAGGAGGACTGACACAGCTCAGTCCTCGAGGGTTCGAGAGTGAGTGCAGGTGGTAACAGACCCGGGATGAACCCCTTCTCTTTTCGAGAGATGTGAAAATTCTTTCCGTGCTCAGAATGACTCAACTGACGCAACGGGATCAACATCTTCACATGACTCTACGGCGACCATAACCCGCCGGGCACCCATTGCATATACCTACATTCTAAACATGGGTTGGAGCGAGGAGAAAGTCCATATTCACACTACATAGTAATGCTACGTGATTATGCAATTTCCGGCCTTATAGCACTATTTGATATGGCCAAGAAGAAACCCGACTAGCGGTATTATTAACCCTATTCAAGATTGTGCTCATTAGAACCATCCAAAGACTTACCAAAGTACCACAGGATGACTCCTTTACTCGTATCAAAAATAAATGCAAACATTTCCACAAATATGACATACATTAGCCTATATGTAATTCAGTCTGTCACGTATGAATTAACTGGATATAAGTGGAATGTTGAATACGTGGATCCTGGCTTTTCATTTGCCCATTGTATTGAGGGAAAAAAGACTTTCGTTTAAAAAAAAAATTTTTTTTTTTTTTGAGACAATTAAATGTCAAAAGAGCCAGTATCTTAGACAACTGCTTCAAACCATCGTTAACGGAAGAAAACATTGTCTATTGCACTTTAAACTGGTACTACTAAACTGCACTATTGGGCTTCATGCCCCTCGCTCGATTTACTTTTGTGCAACACACACAACACCACACCCACACAAACACACCCTCACACACACGCGCGCGCACACAACACACACACACACACCACACACCCCCCCCTTCACACACACACACACGGGCGCACATGTTAATACCTGTTCGCATTCACGTCCCATGTATCCTGCTGCACATGAACACCCAAATGGATCCGGCATACAAAATAACCTCCTTGAGCAAGCGTCGCCGTGTTCACCAGCTTCGACATCGCATTGCAGCTGTTCCGTCTTGACCAAACACATTTGATCCATGCACTGTTTGGGGTTCAGATTTCTAGCATGAGATGATTGTGTAATACGTTGCAAACTGCATTAACTTTGCCCACAAGGCTCATGCACATCGTTTATTATATCCCTCATGAAAATCTTCATTTAATGATTGGTTAAAAGTGCGTCACATGACCCAAAAGTTTAAAACTATTAGGGAAGAGGAGCGAAAGAGAGAGAAGAGGAAAACAGACGCCTATTTTCCCTCTGACGTCAGAGGAAATAGACGTTATTTCCCTCTGGCACCTCGATTTCCCGTGTTATATCAGTTCCGTATCGGTTCTTTGCTGTGGTCAGTACGACTGTGACGTATGGTGATAATGCACGGACTCTTTCTTGTATGTTCTCAACGTATTTGTACGTTCGTATTAGTTTTTGCTCTAAAAGGAACTTTGACGCAGTGATGATGCGAATTTCACCTTGGCTTTGTCGAAGCAGTAGAACAAACAAACATGGCCTGCGTAATGTTGCAATAACAACGGTGTTGAAAAACCCTTCGCAACTCAGAAGATTTTGTATCGTAAACGAAGATCAACTAACCGCACTTTCATCGATAGGACGGATATTAAGAATGTTAAAGAAGAAACTATGTATGTTACGGCCCACCCACCTAAAGGCTGTGAATTCGATGAAGTATTGCAAGAAGTCGGTAGGTAATAAAGAACAATATTGGAGCCAAGAATCCTGATAAGTCATATGTGGTGGCTTATATGTCTAGCGACTTGACCCTGCTCTTTTACTCTTATATGTACACGATTACACGATATGAATGGCCTCTTGTAATCTTTAATGACCTTGTGAGTGTAGACATGATTGGAGGATAGAATGTTGCGAATCTTGATGACTCATTATTTTGAGGGGTTGCGTGTGTTCTAATACTTTAGTTAGAATAGACGCAAACCTCAAAGAGGCTGTTGAATTCGATTATGCCTAAGTATTGTTAGAAGTCCGTAAGTATAAAAAGTGTAGGGGAAAATGTAAAGGAACCCATCGCCGGATAAGGAATGAGGACGCCACCCGCTATAGTTTCATGAGAACGGGTGGAACTGAACGTTCCACATATTAAAGCGACCTGCCTCAAAGTTACCCTTTGCTTGTTTTTAAAAAATCCCATTTAAAAATTAATTTCGACAAAAGGCGGTTTTATGTAAAATTTAAATACAGCCTCATGGGGTAATTGAAATTCCAATATGACCCTTTCCCCCTCAAGAACGACAATGCCGCTTTGCAAGGAGTGTGCGCTATATTATTTTGCAAACATATATATGAGTGCATGTTCTGTTTCTTGGGGGGGGGGGAGGGTCCTCATTTTTGGCATTTTTTGTTTCTGGGGGACTGAACACGAATGGAATTTCCCAAAACAACAACAACAACCATTACCATTCGTCGCTGGGCGGGAAAAACTATATGTAACTCCAGAGGTCAAATGCAAAACCACATATTATAAAATGTGGGCCCCAGTGCTAAAAACTCATATGTGCATTTTGGTCACATCGCATTCTGGTCCAAATATCAAGCCAAATATGATAGTTAATCATATGGCAGTCATTTCAGTATCTGAAGTAACTAATTATCTAACTATATTAAAAAAGAAAAACTTTCTTTTGCAAGGCAATTACAGCAAATTATTCAGGTTTGGTGTCTCTCGACATGTTACATATGAGTTTTGTCATGTGACGTTTTTACATGTGAGGTTTTGCTCTTAAAGGTCAAATCTACATATGAGGTTTTTTCCCGCGCCCAGCGACCGATATACCATGCAACTTCACTTGAGGTAAGGCATGTGATGACCAAGGGCTCAGTTCATAGCCTTGGATTGGGCACATGTTAACAAAGCTGACCATGCATGTCCTGGGTAGCATTAAATCATAGTAAAATACAGGGGGTGCATACTCAATAAATAGTGAATGCAAGTTATTGAATTGCGCCATGGGAATTGTGATTTTTCATTAGCGTTGTCATGATTATAAATTATAGACCGGCAGCCCAGAAGGTTGTTGATCAAACGAATGAGATACCAATAGCTGATACGGGAAAATTCGGAGAAAAATATAACTTTTGCAAATATGAACGTCTGTCGCAGACCCGCTGCTGCGTGTAGCC
>JAMKCH010056709.1:0-16240 GCA_023653785.1 Ophioderma brevispina | reverse complement strand
TCCAGTAGAAGAAATCCGGAGCATGTTTTTCCATCTTTCGGCATGAGATCCCCCATTTCATTTTCAAAGAGATTTACTCCCTTTCCACCTTCTACTCTAAGAAAAAAGTGCTAAAGAGGTTCTAAACATGTCCTCTTAGGAACCTTTGTGGCCTCTCAAATTTTGAAGAACCGTTTTGAGGGTCCATGATTCTTGAGCGTTCCATGACAAAAAAGGTTCTAAGGCGCATTTTGGGTAGTGTGTACGAGGTACTTAACAATTTGTTTGAACTTGGCATTGTGGGTTTGCATTTGTATATTATTCCTATCATTCTTCATGATGATCTAATATTTTGGACAAATTGTTCATTGAAAGGCATCAAAGTAAAATTTATTGAAAATCGACCTATGCTTTAATGATAGAACTCTTAGTTATAAAGGAAAATAGATTAAGATTTGAACATGGAATATGAGAATTGCAAAAAGAAAGAAATCTGTATACAATACACATATCAATGGAGACGAGATAGTAGCTACTGAGTTGATATAAATGCAACAGGGATTGGTACATACTTGACCAATAAACGCATCGCGAACGCAGTGAGATGTATTATTGTCCAACAAATTATGAAAGTTGCGTGTTTCGATCGCCTTTGGGACCCACCCACCCCCCCCATTTACCGGAAGTACATCGATTTTGGTATCGATGAAAAGTTGATTTTCTCATATCGCCTCAAATCCCATCCGAAGATTAAGCCCAAAATACGCCGTTTAAGGGGAACCAAAAATTACTTATAAGTCACGTTGTAAATTTGTTTTCTCAATTCACATAGAAGCATATCACAAAACACCTGATAACAAATTTTGAATAAAAAGTGGATCGATAGCCAAAAATATTGGTTGGAAAAGCTATGAGTTGCAAAATATTGGGCGAGACGCAGTCGAGCCCAATATTTTAAAACTCATAGCGAGATCAATTAATATTGGGCTAAATCATCAATTTTTCATTATCAGGTTGGGGATCGATATTTTCCCACACTTCTCAAAACATGATAATGAGTTAAATCGGTCCAGTCGCTTGCATAAAAGTGTGTAATACATTGGCTCATTGGATACCTGTTCTCTCAAACAGGAAATATTCCTGCTTTTAAATTTCACTGGATAGTGAGAAGAAAAATAGAAAACGATCTTATGATACCAAAATGTCTAAATTTGAGCAGTAAAGGGGGCGGGGGGGGAGATCGGGAGAGAGGTAGGTCACACATCGTCCACCTTTATGTTGATTTGGGGATGAGATGCTTTCATATATTTCATGGTACCACTTCCCCTTCAGAAATCTTTAGGTATATCGTCAAGTAGTAATGTCAAATTCAACGAATATCAACGATTGACAAGTTGAATATTAGCCAAATTTATGCCGCTGATGAACTAAAATTATATTGCGTTCATGTTGAAAATTGGGTAAATCCACAATTTCAATTAATTATCACATAAGGATTTTAATCAGTGCAGAGATGTTGAAGTATCTACCGGTAATATGCTTTGCACTGTAAGAGTGTGTGTTGTTTTACAAATTTCAATAGCGGTTTTGCCGGGTCAAGACCATGAAGACTCGAAGTGGTACAAATAAATAATAATAATAATTTGCTGCTGTATCATTTACCATAGGACATAATGCCCATTAAAACAAAGGTTCCCCATAACTTTTTATTTTTCTATTAAGACGTAGGAAAACACCTCAACTATAGGCCTAAGCTTAGCAGTAACTTATTTTGTTAGTCACAATGCCTTGTAATTCAAAAACAGACAAAACAATGGAACAAGCTACGCGATTGTGTAACAAAAAATGGACCCATATGACCTTATGGGTCCAACGATACACGCAGAGAAGAAGAAAATCGCGGATTTCCACACTGCGTGGTGTAGTAGAGTAGAAGTTATAGGCGGTATTCACAAAGAATTTAACTAACCTTTTAGTCCAGGACTAAGTCCTAATAGAAGGTCTTTAAAAATTATCTTCTTCTAAATAAGCTTTTTCTGCTGATGAAAATTCAAAGAGAAAGTACAGGTATAGACACTCAAAGATGAGAACGGACCTATTTCAAATTGTTTCTCTTTCATATTCTGTTTTTAAAAAAATCAAAGGAGTTTTTTAGATGGGCTTAGTCCTGGATTAAAGTTAAGCCAGGACTAAGTTCTTTTGTGAATACCGGCCATAGGGTCTATTATAAATTTGGTCTTCTAAGTTCGAGAAAACTAGAGCATTGAAGGATGAACAAGTGCTTTAAAATAGTAAAATATATAAGCTCTCTTACGGATAGCTATCATGCTGGAGAAAGCCAAAACAATCAACCCTTGCTTGATGGATGTTTCAATAAATTCTGTAGGTTTGATTTCCGGGTTTGACTTATATTGTGACAATATTTTCTGATTTAAGTTTGCAAGATGATGTAATATCTTAATTATTTTAGAAAAATTTTGACTTTTTTACTATTTCTGTTTTTTAACAAGTTTAAAAATTGGCTAGCCCACTTGAGATGATAAAAGGTGGCCATGTTTGATATATACAGAAACGTAAAAGAGGGACAATAGCTCGAACCGATTTTATCGCCAAAGGTAAAATTCGGAAGGCCGTAAACATTGTGGTACATGGGAAACAGAACAAACATACATGAACGTAAGTAGTATTTACCGATTCAATATACGCATTAGGTTCTAGCATACGGTAAGACTATCATCAAACTAGAGTGTTTTACACATAGGCCTAAATCGTAGCGTGAATTGTATGGGATGATACATTAATCCTAGCACTTCAGGTAATTTTAGACATTGTTCTTGTACATGACTGTATAAATATCAAATGATTTGAGATTCGATATTTTAAGTCTGATGTTGATATTTTCGCTTTCAGGACCTAAACTTGCGTTTTATGTATTTTTTATATAATCTTCATTACCAGTCGTTTGTACAATAATTCTTTTCATATACACGAGCGTAGTAAAATATTCGTACCGAATAATAGTCAAAGCTATATAAAATATAATCAAATAAAAAACTATAAAACCAAAACAAAAATGTGCCAAAAAATGGGTATGCTACATGCAAGCTAGATTTACACTAATACTATGGTAAGATACCAGCGTGGACTGCCCTTAACAAACCTCTGCAAGAACGGACGTAGGAGAAAATCAACCTTGTTGCTTAACAACAATATTCAAGGGACTATGGATATGATACACCCAAATACATCACCCCGAAATTTCCAGGAGTAGACGAGGCCACGAAAATCAGTATCAGATTCAAAGGGCCAGCGACAGAGATTTATGAAACTCATTTTTTCTAAAGCCACAAAGGATTGAAATGACTGTCACCCTTGTATAATTCAAGCAGAAGAAGAAACCATTGGACTTTAAACATTCCCTCGATAACTGGCGTGATCGAAAAATTCCGTCTCAAAATGAGCTACTTCTCATTTCACGTCACTCCAGTTAAAATTCCTCAAGGAATATTTAGGAGGTCAACACAACCAAGAACCAAAAAAGAACAGTCGCATCGAATAATATTTTGACGAAGATTTGAAGTGCAAAACCATTGGCTTTTACGAAATTCGATCTGAAGCTGGGATACAGTGTATTTGCTTGATCGGCTAATGTACGTGTGGGCCTTACCCCATGTATTTCCAGGTGCAAAATTCTATGCCTAGAAGTATAAGTTTAGATATTTGGATGTTTTGGCCCTTGAAAAACCACTTTTCCCTTCGTGCAATCTTACCCCCACGTTTGAAAACAAGTGCCTTTGTTTTCAGCGTATTTACAGTTAAACCCATTCATCACGGAAAGTTCAAGAACTTAATATGTTTTGGAGTCAGATACACATCGGCAATAAGTATAACATCATCAGCAAAAAAAAAATAAGTTCCTGATTCCTTTCCAGGTTGAATTTGAATACCTCTACCACCATCATTTTCAAGCATATCATAGAGCACTGTAATTAAAATTGAGAAATATAATTTTTTAGGTTTTTTCTTTTTTTAAATTGTCAGAAATTATCACACACACAAAAATCAGTCATTTTATTTTTACAACTTTTGACAGATGGCTTGTTAACTGTTGATACATATCAGAGACACAGTATTAGAATTATTTCTTATGCGACTGGGATGACGTAAAAGTAATTATCAATGCGAACAGAATCGAAAAGCCGAGCGAAGTCAAAAATAAACAAACATTTACGGGCTCTAGCGAACGGTCTTTGTACAATTGCATGAAGTGTGAAAACATGATCAATTAGTTGATGTACCATTCACGGAAGCAGAGTGTGCTTAAGGATAAACACCTGTATTTTATAACTTTTCAAGACGGTTATACGAACACTGGTAACGATTTTACTACAGCATAATCAATGAAAATACCACCGCTCGTTAATGACCTCGAGATTATTCCCTCTTAAAAAAGTGGTAAATAATGACTTGCCCCAAGTTGTAGGGATATTACCGGTGGTAAAAAAGAACATGCAAAGTTATGTAAAGAAGTATTTTATCAATACTATGCTTATAATTCTGAATAAAACCACGTGCCGGAAGATTCGGGAAGATTTATTACATTTTAATTTTTTACAACAGCCAGTTTCAATTCTTCACCCGTCATAAAACACCATTTAACGATCCTTGGACAACAGCTGAATACCGCTTGAATAGCAGTGGCCTTATCATAATAGTATTAAGAGTGGAGGAGATAGGGACCCAGGTCAAAACATCATCGTTTTTACCCCTCACTACAGAAAAAGGTTTGAACCTTTGGTAGTTAGTATGGACCCTCTATATCAACGCGGTAGGGTAGTACTCTCAAATTGTTGGTGTCACTTTGTCAATAGGGCCAATTTAAGTTTACACAGGGTCAAACTTTAAAATGCTCCCAATCATGTTGAAATGATGGCAATATTGTCCGTCTAGTCATAAGGATTCCAAAATGTATAGTGTTGTACCAACTATGACCAATGGTTTGGAGTTATAGGGAAAAAATGGCCAAAATGGTAAAAAAAGGTCAATTTCTATTGTACAGGGGTCAAATCGGGAGTTGCTCCAATTTTGGAAAGTGATAGGAAGTTGTTCATTAGCTTAATGAGTCTCAAAATAAGGAATAGTTGTGTACATCTGCAATGATAGGTACCATGTTATGGGACAAAATAGCTAGGTCATAGGTCAACATACACCCAATTGGTGGTTGACCTTTCTTTGACCCTTTCTCAGTAAGTAAGCATTTACCATAATAACAAAACTATACCTTTTTATGAGTCCTCTAACCTTCAGGCAATAACTTGCAAGTATTTAAAATATAATCAGGATTAACTTTTAATGTTGACCCCGTGTAAATTGAAATTGACCTTTTTTACCATTTTAGCCCTTTTACATTTTACCTTATATAACTCCAAACCAATGGTCCCCCGGGTAGGTGGTACAAATATACATTTTTGGAATCCTTATGATGAAAGGGACAATATGGAATTTACATTTCAACCTGATTGGGCATTTAAAAGTTTGACCCCATGTGTAAAATTAAACTTGGCCCCTATTGAAAAAGTGATACAACAATTTGAGAGTACGACCTACCTAGCATTGATGTAAGGGTCCATTACTAACTACCAAAGGTTGTCAAACCTTTTCTGTAGTGGGATGGGGTAAACGAACTCCTTAAATAAGGCCCCTATGAATTCTGCTCCTGCTCGAGAACCTCAGGGGGGTGATGTAAAAAGAGATCTAAAATAGTCGACCATTTATGAGGGCAATATTTTCAATTAACCTCGTTTAGGATTTGCTCAGGTTTTTCAGAGGCCGCCAGGAACTGTTTTAGGATTCTTACAGTTGTTTTAAACACCATTTTCTTCAATCATTCCTGAATCTACGCTTCTTGGTTCTACACATCTGCTTATAAGCCCTTTTACACACTTGGTATGTGCCAAATTTTATTATTACTATTTCGCCGAAATGCCTAAGAAGCCAGTTGCTTTTATTTCTTCTACGTAACATCTATCGAACCACGTATTATAGGTTTATTGTTTCCACATCTCTAGTTCCACCATCGAAAAATTACATTTATACCAACAGCGGGCCGTTTTCAAAACAGTGTGAATTTCAAAATGCCTTCCCTTAAATTCTGCATTCATTATAGTATAAGTACATCGCCAATTTTGCTTATTTTCATTTGTTGAAGATTGCTACGTAGAACAGACACTTTGTTATCATTCCATCCGATATGTATCAAGATTCTGTGTTTTACAGACACAAACTTCGGATCCCGTTTGGACATTACATTTGATGGAACAAAGTAAAGGCATATGTTGATGCAGTTCTGATTTACTCAATACCAAAATTAATTAGCATCCTATTCAAAATGTAACGAAGCGATCAATAACAATAACACCTAGCTACTTGACCCATAATGAAATCGCCTATGGCAAGCCACAAAGGCCATAATACGTATTGCTGCAACGCGTTCGAGAAAGTAGCAAACGCGTTGCGACATTCGGCAACGCGTTACGACATTTCAGCAACGCGTGATGTGTCGGCCAATCCCACTCTTAATTTCTTGGACGTATTTCAAAAATCGGACCCCACAACGCGGTGCTAGATACCTTGCAACCGCGGGCCAACCTTCACAACGCGTGCGAGCTTCACAAAGCGTTGCAAGCTTCACAACAGCGGTGCTAAGGTAAACAAGCCATAAGGGTCATAACGTATTGCCGCAACGCGTTGTGAGAAAGTCAACACGCGTTGCGGAATTCGGCACGCGTTGGAGGACATGTCAGAAACCCGTTGCGGTGTTTGTCGGCCAATCAAAAGCATGAATTGCTGTGACGTATTTCAAAAAATATAAATCTCACAAAACGCGTGGAGACCTTCACAACGCGTGCAACCTTCACACGCGTTGCAGAGGCAATACGTTATGACCCTTATTGCAGTAAAAACGCGTGTGAAGTTTAAACGCGTGTGAAGCTCGCAAACGGGTTATGGTGATGGCTTGACAACGCGGTGTGAAGGGTTGCAAAGCGTTGTGAAGGATTTCGCCAACGCGTTGCAAAGTATCTAGCAAAGCGTTTGTGGGGCTATTTTTGAAATACGTCACAGAAATTCATGATTTGATGGCCGACCGAGAAACGCGTTTGCTTAAATGTCGCAACGCGTTGCCGAAATGTCGCAACGCGTTGCGAATTTCTGCAACGCGTTAGACAGCAATAAGTTGGCATAATGGCTTGCCAACTCGCCATGCATATCACCGCTTGTCGGCCATTTAATTTTTTTTATAATGTAATATTATGAGTTTTACATAGAGCAAAAGTTGTCTACCATTTGTGTTACAAACGTGTCCTTAGAGGAACTTCTCGCTGAAACTCATAATATCATACCCGTCATAAAAGAATCACTTGAAAATGTGATCGATGGTGTATTGTTATATAATCCGCTTCGTGGTTCTACACATCGATTATAAGCCCTTGTACACACTTGGTATTTGCCAAAATTTTCATATTATATTTCGCCGAAATTGCTAAGAAGCGTGACTTTTCTTTCTTCTTACGATAAACCAATCCTGATCGAACCAAGTATTATAAAGGTGTTATTTTTTCACCATCTTATATTCCACCATCGAAATTACATTTCATACACAAAACAGCGGCCGTTTTCAAAACAGTGTTGAATTTCAAAATGCCTTCATTAACATTTCCTGCATTATAAGTATAAGTACATCCTCCATTTTCTTATTTTCATTTTGTGAAAGATTGCTACGTACAACAGATTCAACCTGTTATCATTCCATCGATATTTATCAATCTTCTGTGTTTTACAGTACCAACAACTTCGGATGCCGTTTGGACATTACATTTGGTGAACAAAGTAAAGGAATATGGTCTGATTAAGTTCATGATATCAATACCAAAATTAATTCAACATATTCAAATATAGTAGACGAAGCGATCACATAATCAATAACACTAGCACCTTGAGACCCAATTAAAGTAAACTCGCCTATGGCAAGCCACAAAGGCCATAACGTATCGCTGCCAAACGCGTTGCGAGAAAGTAGCAACGCGTTGACGCAATGTCGCAACCGTGCGACATTCACAACGCGTTGAGGTGTCGGCCACTCAAAATCATGAATTTCTGTGACGTATTTCAAAAAATAGACCCACACGCGTGCTAGATACCTTGCAACGCGTTGCAAACCTTCACAACAACGCGTTGCGAGTCTTCACAACGCGTTTTTAAGGTCCACAACTCGTTGCTAAGTTAACACTCCATAAGGGTCATCACGTATTTGTGCCCTCACTCGTTTTGAGAAAGTCACAAGTCGTGCGACATTTCGCAACGCGTTTGCGACATTTCCAGCAACCCGTGTGGCGGTGTCGGCCAATCAAACATGAATTTCTGTGACGTATTTCCAAAAATTAAATCTCTCACAAACGCGTTTGCGACCTTCAACACGCGTTGCAAACCTTCACAACGCGTGTGCAGCAACTCGTTATGACCCTTATGGCCTTCACAACGCGTTGTGAAGTTTACAACGCGTTTTGACGCTCGCAACGGTTGTTGATGGCCTTGCACGCGATGTGAGGGTCCGCAACGCGTTGTGAAGGTCGGCACGCGTGCCAATTAATCTAGCACGCGTTGTGGGGCTATTTTTTTAAATAGCGGTCACGAATTCCATGATTTTTGATTGGCCGACAGAGCAACGCGTTGCTAAATGGTCGCAACGCGTTGCCTAAATGTCGCAACTCGTTTGCTAACTGTCTTTTCTCGCAACGCGTTGCAGCAATACGTTATGGCCTTAATGGCTTGCATACTCGCCATGCATATCACCGCTTGTTCTGCCAGTTAATATATGAATATTATGCGTTTTACATAGAGAAAAAAGTTGTTCTACCATTTGTGTTTACAAACGTGTATTAGATGACCTTTCTCGCTGAAAATCATCATTTCTACCAGTCACTAAAAGAATCACTGAAAATGGTTGGATCGGATTAGGTGTCATTGTAATATAATCAGCATCATGACCTGTACGAGCATTGAAAATCACACACATAATGTTTGCATCATGTTTATCTTTCAACTTTCTATCCAATAAAAGAAAAATAACATGATCAATCCATATTAATTCTTGTGACACCATTCATAACCTAGTTTTATGTACACGGCAATACCACCTGAAAAGCGACCATAAAGGTTAATCTTTGGTCTATAACTGTAAATACATTTACCCTTCAAAAATATTTCGGAAGTCAGTGCTAGACTTCCGCCCAAGTTTCAGTATCGAATAATGTCACTTGGGTACAGTATTCAATAAAATCAACAATCGGCAACTCAAAAGTGCCGATTTTGATTTTATTTAATACTGTACCCAACTCAATGAATTATCATAAGAAATTGGACAAAATGTGACTACAGCAACTCTCAATGGGGGCAGGGCACAATGCATGACAACTAGGGTAAAAAACAAAACTCACACCAGGCAATCCCCCACTCAACTCTCACCACAAAACCACCAAACCCCATGCACACAAAGAACGCACAAGACAAAACCAAACCAAACGACCACACATCATAATAACAAAATAAGTCGCCAAACATAAAAGGACCAACAGTAGTCAGGAATCAGTTTATGAAGAAAAATGATCTTAAAAAATGAGAATATAAATAACAAGAAATACATGTACGACAAAACAGACCCATCATCTTTAATAAGATGACTTTTGTTTTCCTACATCTTTATAAAACCTTTATGGCAAGAAAGTTTGTAAAACTGAAAAATTCCTCGGTATGATCAATGGAATTAACCAGTGGTGGTCGGGAGGGGGCGATATTTTTCCGTATTTAACGTGTGGAATTACAATATTAGCGTCTATTTCACTCTATCAAACTTCGAACAAATTTCTCAAAATGGAGCAGAGTTGGTTCGAACCTACGACAAAGAAAGGGTTACATTTTTAACCGAGTTCAGCGAGGAATTTGTTGGCGATGTTTGATTTATCATACCAGGGCAGGTGGGAATATAAACCTTCCCGGAATAAAGGGCGGACATCATGCAAGTTAACTACTGAAAGAAATTTCGCTTCCGCACGAGAAACTTTTAACGGACACTCAACAATATTGATAAAGGAGTCTAGGTTGGCCCGGCCGGGAACGCCTACTCCATTGCGATACACACGTCAAGGAATTCTGAAACCACACCAAATCGAGCACGACGTGTTTATTACGACGTCACACCATGCATAATACATGTGTTGTGATCTATTCCAACCAACTACTGCTCGGGGTCATGCATGTACATTCATTGGAAACCCGGAAATAGCAATGCGCGGTGGCACGAGGTTCCGAAAAGCCCATGTGCAGTGGATGAAACACACTATATCGGAACTAGCAAACCTGTTAATGGAACAATGTCATGGATGAAATTTTTGTGAAGTGTAATTTACCTTGTGCATATTCCCACTGTCAACAGCATAAGACGATGGCAGTACTAAACCACTGACTTTTCGCTAATATGGACTTCGATCTATTGCAACACAAATTGACTACGTGGTCTTGAGGAATTATTATGAATGAAATGTAATTTGAGATTTTGGCGCAGGGCGAATCTGTTTGACCTTTCTGTGCTTTGGTATAAAGCTATACAAATGACCCAACTAATTAAGGTTAATTATATTAAGCGTGGCGTGCTTTTTAATATGATCTAACAATGTTGTGAAGAATTCGTTTGTGGTCCGGAGGGCAAGCTACTCAGGACACAAAAAATAGAGAAGAGAAGCAAAAGCGGAAGGATGAAGAAGAGGAAAGAGGAAGAAAAAATGTAAAGAGAAAAAGGGAAAGAAAAAGAAAAGAGTAAGAGGACGGGAAAGGAGAAGAGAAAAATAGTGAGTTCAGTTTTCTCTCGCAAGAGAGATTTTATTACGATATATATAGGGCACCGGCCCCTTCAATACAAAATTAAAATCAATTGTGGCTGAAGACATTACGTTTACTACATGCATGGGTATAGATATTTACGAGATTAATTGAGTATCACGCCTAGTTTATTTAACTAGCTTAATATTTTGCTATATTTTTATGATTACAAAATATGGTAGGGAGATAGCGATTTCGCTCATCTACAAATAAGGGGACATATAAGACGAAGTGGAATTCGTCTCTATATTAATTATTAATACATAATTGACATAGTCTAATCTTCACGGGGTATTTGATTCCATCTACTCACTTCAATTTGACGAGTTAAGATACCAAGCATAATTTATAAATAATATTCTAAATGAAAACTTATGACTTTGACAAACAGATATGATCACATTGTAATCATATTAAATTGAGAATACAACTGCATTTAGAATAAGTTCATTGACTCGGAAATTTTTTATATGGATATCCTGACACCTTTGTTTGAATAAAGACATAAAAGCACCAATATTTGCAACGCCTTAAGCAACCCACACTTCGCCAAAACCCATGGTAAAGAGTGTATTTTTTTACTCTCTAAGGCCAACAGCCCTTACCACTTTCAGCTTAAGTGTATTGAAATTTGATATCACTGGTAAAGGGCCCTAGTTCTATCAATATCAAGAAGACGCAACCAATAACTTACTAACTTCTTCTATATATGTTATGTTTAACTTTATCGCCCTAGTTCCCGCCCGTACAGCTGGGATGGTGCAGTATTCTCTTGTGTCGCTGTCGTGGTTGATTACATCCTAAGACAGAGTCTTGACATCATGAACGACAAGCCTAGGACTCACCATCAAACCCAAGCGTTCTAGCGTCACCAAAGTCAGCATCTCACAGACCTTGAACTACGCAGATTCGTATCTATCTCTAACAGCTATCTGATATGGTGCACAAGATCTACTAACACACTTGATAATGCTTTTAAAAAAAAAGCAGACAAAGTCGCCTACATATCTTAATGCCAAGAAGACTGAACATAATTATGACTGTCAATGAAGAAGATGATCATCACCAATCTGCACAGCAAATGGTAGCCAACTCAAAGAGGTCAAGGACTGCAAGTATCTAGGGTCCTATGTTGCCGACGGCAAGAAAGACTCCCTGTCACGCAAGGACAAGCTTGAATGCCTGCAATCAACTACTACACCACTTATGGCATCTGGTATCTCCAATTCAACCACTATAGCTGAAATTCTTTAGAGCCTGTGTAGAGAGTATCCAGTTATATGGATCTGAGACCTGACCATGAAGAAAGAGCTACAAGATAGACTGGATGGCACCTACACAAGCTTCTTATGCGAGTACAAAACATATCTTGGCGTGAGCATTAGACCAAAGCACAGTAATATGGAGATATCCCTCCCAATTTCATCTTCTGTTTGTCCCACGCCGTGCCTTTGCCGGTCACTGCATGTGGACAATTGACCAAGTATTCTCAGACGTCCTGTTGGAAGTTACCAGCCAAAACAGGGGTCGTCGCCCTTTCACTCTCCAATTGATGTGATTGCTCGAGACAATCCAGCAGGATCCATCTGAACCAATCCCCCACCTAATGACAAACAGGGACATTTGTCGCGCTACATGGTGAACAAGCATCTTCTCGGCTGCGGCCGTTAGATAGATATTAGGGTTGTTTTTAAATTTTCTGCGGAAAATGTCCCCAGTTTTTTCTTTATGGATTACTAATCTAACCCTTAAAGTTGTTACCCTAGTAGCTTTTAGTGTCTGGACAAAGGATCCAAACTACTCAGAAAATGAGCTTAGATTCTATGATTATTAAGGTCCAGCTCTATGTCATTCATTTTCAGAGGTCAGCTGGCTTTAAACAAAGTAAACCTGGTAATGCTGGATGCGGTATTTAATTTTACGTGCATACCCACAGAGAGGAGTCTGTGTGTATATACTTATGTAAAACAGTACACGAGCGACGTGTGCCAACGATAACGCACAGGAGCTCGTTATACTAAAGTCGTGAGTTCGAGAGCCGCTGTTGTCAACGTTTTTGTGTCCTAGGCAAGATACTTAATCTCAATGCCTCGTCGACCCCAAGCGAAGTCTGGGGAGCTGCTATGGGAATATTACAATCTAAGTATGGATAGTTTAGCGCCCGAAAGCAGCCCACCTATATGAAATGAAATGATTCTGCTGATTTCCTAGTAAACAGCGGAATAAATGTAAGCGCTTTGATACTGATTGGTGATAAGGCGCTATAATAATTCTGCACATTTTTTTATTTAGTTATTTTGCAAACTTCAAAATCGCTTCGTACAAGAAAAGCGTCCTCGATAAGTTTCCGTCGAACCATACAAGCTGTTGTCAAGACACCATAAACCGTGGTTGAAGCTCGTGATGCACAAAGCTGGTATTAATACCCAAGTTTTTTTTCATCTCATTCCCCTAGATCAGTAGCATCAATCGCACTGCAGTTGATGAATTTGCAGACAGTTTTTTTTGGTTTGGCAAGTGAAAATACATTCAAAATTTCTATGAAAAGCCTGTTATTGAGACAACAAATTTGCTGAAGCTGTCTTAACGAGACACTGGCCCATTTGAAAAATAGTGCGCCCTCAAGATTTTTCAAAATCGATATTTTTGCATGTTGTAAGGCTTTTATATACAAAAGCCCTCACCCGAAATGATTAGACCAATCATCTCCTTTATTGGGTGACAAACGATTAAATTTCGCGTCGCCGGCGACGCAAATCAGCAGACGACGAAAATGGCGTTTAACACAATACGCACTCACACGCACGCCTATGAATGTTTCTCCCACGCTATGCACACTGTTTGAAAATCGGTCTATAACCTTTGTGGTTTTAATATAGTGAGGTACGAGTCAAAAATATTCATGTAATATACCCCTTTGTTGATTAAAGTTATGTAAAACTTAACAGTTGGCCTACAAATTACTGAATGTCTTGATCCGCATCCAGTCCCTATCTGTTTTGTGGTATGCTATTTTTATGTGTAAATATATCTCTGTTCTTTCCAATGGCCTAGCTATCATTTGAGAGCAAATGAAGACATTTTCATATTTCTGTGAAATGTTCCATGCCGCTTTAAAAACAGATAGCATGTCACGGCACGTGTGACTGATTGAGTCATTAATTTTGTAATCTGGAACTACTGGATCCAAAAATTTTCAATGCTGACAGTTAGTTTTTAGTAATTTAGTGCAATTCTTGTGATTGGTACCTATTTGTCTTGTCAAAGGCCTTAGGCACTTTGCACAATTCTGTACATTTGTTTCTACAAGTATCACTCCATACAGGTGTCACTGTTCATGTATACATGCCCCATATCCTTTTGTAGTGCTATTTGAAAGTTGAGAAATTTTACTCGGTGCATTAACACCAGAACTGATACTTTAATAAAAGTCTGGCCTTGTACATGGAATACATATGTATTCTTTCACAGCTTTTTTCCTATTTTGGGTATATGAAGTACATTACAAGCTGGGCGCAAATGGTTCTTTGTGGAATAACTTGTCAAGAAATTTAAGGAAGGATATTTGTATTATGTTTTAAGTGTTACTTATTTGAGAGTATGTGAATGAGGCCATAAAGAGCTTTAAAATCTCACGAATCTCCTCGCGAAACTTCGAATAAAATAGAAAGATTAAATGAAACGTATCATGTTTGAAATTTTATCCTTATTTAATGAGAATTTCCCTCGGATAGTTTCAAGTAAGTTCTCCAGTCGTCTATTTCATATTCGTTGGCCTCTGGTCAAAAAATTAAAAACGATTTTAGAGCCTCGAGGCCTTTATGGCCTCATATCTTGGAAAAATGACCACGTCAGCCGAACGGATCTCCCGTAAAACTCTCACTACTACCATTTCTGCATAAACTAAGGATTACATTTTCAACAGGTATTCTCATTAATCTGTCTCATACTTAACCACCTATTTTTTCCTTCTGGTTCCAGACACAATAAACCGTTTAAGCTCGGTTTTCTTCTTGCGTAAACAACATTTCTGCCCGAGGTTCGATCCCCTTGCGTCATGCTTGCGTGTCATTGTCACTCATGCAAACACCTTTCAGGTCGAACACCAACATCGAATGGCCCTCTTAGCACCATAATTCACGATTTTCAGACACAAGTACATCAAGAGCTACTCTGTAGCATTTTTCGTAGATGGCGAATTATCATGGGCCTAAATATGTTTCTTTTTGTTGTTCGTGACTCCCTGACTTTCGCCCATTGTGTAAGTATTTTCGGCTAGTGTTTAGCTAATTTTCTGGCACGGATTTCACATATCTTACCAATTTCTACTGGAAATCAAAGTTTGTATTTAGAGGCTGGTAAGTTACATAAAATGAACCCAAAAAATTCATTATCATTTCGATTTTATTTTTTCTTCGAGGACTCTCACTCGCAAATCTGGCGCTGGATTTAAAATTTGTGACGTCAAGCGGGCAGTCCAGTAAAAATTTACCGGAAGTAATGCCACAGGCGTTTCCTACTGAAATATATCAACTGCGTAAGCTCGAAAATTATACTAGTATGTCGTTGATCACTTATTTCAAAGAAATCCATGGAATACACTTGTAATCTTTGGGCTTTGGGATGCCTTTATGCGTTTTATCTCAGGTATAATATTCTGCCAGAAAAAAAGAAAGATATGCAAATAAATCAAGGATTATAGATGAAAAACTGAACAAGATTCAAGTTCAAATTGCCAGTGACTCAAAAGAACATACCCTGGCCGATGATTGGACACTTGTTGGAACCTAACAAAATGTAATTTTTAAACAAATGGTCTAGTTATCTGCACAAGATGTGTAGTGGACTGAAGAGGAGATAGTAACTGTTTACACCCATTATTTGGAGCAATTTAAAGATTTGTGCTTTTTGGCCCCCAAAACACAATGTGTTGTGTGGGCTTATGTTATACTGCAGAGGGCGGGCGAATGGCCACAGCAAATGCATTTACTCCACTCGACTGAATAACTGATGACTCAATGAACTTCTAACGTAACACGGTTATAGAACATGTGAGGTCATGTGTGTCAGGCGGTGGCGACAAGTTATTCATTTAGCAATTCGCCAAAAAGTCAAATGAAATTACAGTAATACGGAGTACAAACCACAAACAATTTGGGGCTTTGATGTGAGGCGGTCATGGTGTTCCCATGACCTAAACGATCTCGTCCTCGTTCGGTATTAATACAAAAAAAAAACAGAAAAACCCCTTCCAGTGGAGTTGATTCTTCAACGGTTTTGGAATCAGAAAATATTCCTTGACAACATATAAAAAAAATCAGAATTTTTT
>JAMKCH010056703.1:0-50199 GCA_023653785.1 Ophioderma brevispina | reverse complement strand
AGTTCCTAGCATGGGGTAATACCTGTAAAGGCTATCTAGATAAGATTTATAAACTTCAGAAATGGGAGGGGCGATTCCATATCAAATAGCATTACAGGAGTCACTAAATCCTCTATATTTGTTCGTTACAATGTTTTTATGTGTGTTTGATACTTATAAACTAGACTTGGAGTATTCATGTATAGGAATCATAAATAATATGTTACCACATATCCTTCAATGACTATTTTACGAAACATCATGAAATACGACTACCACACAAGATATTCTAATAATATGTACTTGCAAAGACCAAAAAAAGCTTTTTTCTGTGAAACAGTTAGAACATCTGGGCCTATTCTGTGGATCTCGTAAAGAAAACCTTAAGCCAGTCAATATCTGTACATCATTTTACGAAATCAATTTAATAATTCTTTATGTCCGCCTATTAGCTACTTTTTTGGAGCAGCATAAGTATTTTTTCACTGGTCTTGTGTCTTGATTAATTTCTGTTTGGTTAGGTACATTTCTTTTATTTGATGTACTGTAACGTTAAGTATGGTGGCATGTGACCTTTTCTGGTCTTATTGGCCATTCCGGTTCCCAAAAAAACATCCTCCATATCATTTTGTTGTTGCGTTTTGTATTTTAGATGATTATGGAAAAAAAATTTAATGATTGATTGATTGATTGATTGTCTGATATTGATTGATTTATAAATAATTAAAAAAAAAAAAGGGATTTCAGGGACCCGATTGTCCACGCGTCATTGACTCTTGACTTTTCATTCTGACCCCACGGTGAAAAATGCCGAGAGTCATTTTGAACCTGCGGTCTAGTTTTGAACCATAAAGCATCTTGCAAAAGTCGGCCGGAAGTCGGCTGTCCTTTCCCAAATTCTAAATTCCGTAGTCGCAAGTCATTTTGACTCGCGGTCTTTGCACATCATAGGTTCAAGAATCAAGCTGAGTCGGCTTTGAAGTTTCCCAATACTAATTCCGTAGTCGCCCAAGTCATTAAGAATAGCCATCCACAATACCAGGTGATTGCAATTAAATCCTAGTGTTGATCTGCTTGACCGCCACACAAGTACCAGGTATGTCTTAACATCAATAGATTGCCGATCAATACGATTGAAATGAATACTGTTGTTGGTCTGGGCATGATCATATTAGTAGCCCCGCACATGCATGACTCTCGTGCATGGTCCAGGCCATCAATTGAATCATACTAATTACATCGTCATACACAACCCTTGATGGCCCTCTGGTGACCTCTTGACTTGCTACCTCCATGGAAACTAATGAAATGAATTGGGATTTTTTTCTAGATGGCTTCAGGGGGAGGGAGGATTTATTCTATTCAAAGAAAATATTGTCCCATCAGGTATGTCTGTAATTATTATTAAAAGAGGATAAGCAGACGCTTGTATATCCGAAACACCGAAAAAAATCATCAAAATTCATATTTTGATATTTTTGTTACTGGCAGTGATATGCCACATAAACATGCAAGTGGTTGGCTTGAAATCGGTATTAAAGACAGGCGCTTTAGTACCTTTTATCTAATTGGGTAATTTCTATACGTGCATATCAAAATTCGACTCTTAATTGAGATCAAAAAAGCCTTTCCCGATGAATTGGAAATATATCAAAGGATTTTAAAAGCGATATTGTGCACCATGATCATACAGTTTGACTCAAACACAAAGTTATTGACCTTTGGTTATTCTGTACCGTTATAAACCACAGTCAGTTATTTAGTGTAGAGATTTGAGATGCCCATGATGTATCTATTTACAGGAGACGGTATATGAACAAATTTCCTCAAATATTTCATTATTTTCACTATTGGCTGTTCTGTTTCTACATTATAGCAATTATAGGAATTGTTTGTCTGACTTTAACTGATTATAACGTTAAAAAATTGCATTTCACATTTTTCGATTCTCGCGCAATATCGCTGCTAATCCCTTTAAGGGATACTAAGGGTCATTCCTTCCATTTACCAATTAAAGGTTGTCAGTCCTTCCTTACCAACTAAAGGGTCATTCCTTCATTTGCCACTTAAAGGTCTCATTATTTACAGGGTCATTCCTTCATTTCCAATTAAAGGGTCATTCATTATTTACAAATTAAAGGGTCATTCATTTAGCAATTTAAAAGGGTTCATTCCTTTGTTACAAATTATTAAACGGTCATTCATTACCAATTAAAGGGTCATTCCTTCATTTAATTCATTTCCAATTAAAGGGTCATTCATTTTCCAATTAAAGGGTCATTCATTTTCCAATTAAAGGGTCATTCATTTTCCAATTAAAGGGTCATTATTTTCCCAATTAAGGGGGTCATTCATTTTCCAATTAAGGCGTCTTTCTATTTCCAATTAAAGGGTCATTCATTTTTCCCACTTAAGGGTCATTTCATTTATTTACCAATTAAAGGGTCATTCCATCGATTTATGAATTAAAGGTTCATTCCATCATTTACAAATTAAAGGGCCATGCCATTGTTTACAAATTAAAGGCTTTAATTATAAAGAGTAAAGCTGCGGTTAAGCCACAGGCTTTAGCTCCGATGTGAAGCCACAGTTTTATTTAATAAAAAACAACATGATTTTTAAAGTTTTTTGAAACTTCAATTTTCAATAAACACGATTTGGACCCTTTCATTTTTCATTTTGAATCTGACAAATTTGACCTTCACGGGTCTTTGACCTCTTGGCGGACGAAAAAAAGAGTGGAAAATAACTGCAGGCACTGATTTTTTTGAGGGGGGATACAAATTTCTCTCAAATTTCACTGGTCGGTTGAAGACAACCCTACCAAGAACGTTTCCGAGTTTATGGAACAAACAAGTACAAAAGAGAAAACCACAAACCTGTTTTGAACTTGGCGCGCTATCGTAATCGTCCCCAAAGAAAACCATGATGTGAATTTGCGTGACCGACAGAAATTAACTAAATCATCATCTTATTACATAAAGACGGCGTATTCGGCTTATTCAATTCAGGTGTGATCTAAAACATGATGGGTGTATGCATCCAAAACTATGCAAAAAACCGTGTTGGGTTGTCGAGCAAAAATTGGGGCGCTTCGTTTTCTGGAAAATCTCATGTCTCTTTAAAGGGTAGGTGAGGCCAAATCGAGTCCAACTTTTTGATATGTTATTAATTTTCTCCCTCATGTTGGAACATACACCAAAAACACCAGATCGGAAATATTGAGTTACATGGTCCAGCTCCTTTATACATCACATTAGCTTTATCCCTCACCATGGAAATGTCTCCGTGGTCACTTGGACGGAGACATCAATTAGGCTTTATTTGTTTTGGTGTGAGTAATAGTACAAAGGTTCCTTTGCAATTGGCTCCAACCAATGTGAGAAGGAAAGGTGTGAAATATCTCCTCTGCTTTCAAGTTCTGCCTTGAAATGATATGCTACTTTCGCATGTTTTAATGTTTAAAACCACACAGTCTCCATTGTCAGCACAATATGTGTTTGTTGTTGTGGTGTTTTAAATCACCTTCCGGTTTCACTCTCAATTGGTTTTAACTAAGACCTTGGAAGAACAAAAAGCACATTTTTAAAAAAACAAAAACGTTATTGGTAGCCATATTACACAGAGATGTCAGCTGCGCCACTTGACATATTTGCAACATGTGCATTCAAGAAAAAATTAGCTTGAAGATTTTTTGCGATCTTAATTTGCTCTACATGTATACTGCTATTACTGCTATTAAAAGAATTTTCGTTAAAACCACTAATAGAAAATTGCCAAAGAAGTTATTTTCCAAATGTATTTCACTGTTTAAACTTCCACTTTATTTAGATATGTGAACCCCACATAATGTTAAATAAATGTCACTATGTGAAAACAACCAATTTCACATTTTAACTGTGTAAATAACAAATGTTCGGCACCGACACGTTGCATGGGTGAATTGAAGTGTTTGCACAAATATGTTACTAGGGCTTGTCATTCTAATGTTTTTTCAAGAAAAG
Organism: Ophioderma brevispina; assembly: GCA_023653785.1. Taxonomy (NCBI): domain Eukaryota; kingdom Metazoa; phylum Echinodermata; class Ophiuroidea; order Amphilepidida; family Ophiodermatidae; genus Ophioderma; species Ophioderma brevispina. The sequence goes on along the minus strand of JAMKCH010056703.1, from coordinate 46,216 downwards.
TTTATTTGTAAGAGTTAGAACCAACAGTTTGCATTAAAAACTGCCCCCACTCCATAAATTAATATGTCATATCGTATGTTCATACCATATTGTTTTTTGTGAATACACAAAAGTTAATAAGTGGGGTAATTTGTGTCACTGTGAACAAACTCATTCAATTTCTTTGTATTGCTTGTTTCTAAATATGGGAAACTGAATAATATCATGAGAGTGGAATCTATGAGTACATGCTGCCAGGACATGTCAAAAGACTTAAGGTAACAGGAAAGCAAAGCAAACATAAAGGCGCTTTAAAATTGACGTTTAGAACACCCTGAAAAGGCCCATATTCCACAAAGATGTTAATGGATGTAATCTAAATTAACTTTTGTCTGTGAGATAATAAGCATGTCACTTAAAGACCCTATCAGGGATTCATCCAAGAGATTAAAAATATTTGAAATTTGCAAAATAGAAATATCTCATAAGAACAAGTCTGTAGAATGTTGCGAGAAGTTATTTTAGCAACTGAAACTTCACCTAAAAGGAAGTAAACGGCCACACAGTGCTCAAAAGATATGAATCTACATTCAATGCGTGTTGTAGTAAGTGTCCGATTACAGACAGTAATTGATTTTTTTTTGATTGATTTTTTTCCCAATTTTTCTGAGTTAGGCAAATCCCTGATAGTTGCCTTTAGTAAATGTAATTCCAGAAAGGAGTTTAACCCAGTTTTAAATGCAATTTGACTCTGCCAAAATGTATCAAAATTTAAAACTTGTCCGGGCTAGTTCTGTTAAAGTGTTTTAGTGTTGTTGTTTCATACAAGTGCACGGTTTCATTGCACTTTCAAATTGACACCAGCCATTGGCACTTATCATTCTCCCCCAGTGGTTATGCACCCTAAGACCACTGTGGAAAGCCATCATGATACACTTTGCTTGAAACTCAACCATTTCAACACAATAGGGCCTTTTGTAGACTGAAGTTAATTGCTGTCCTTCTATAACAATGATGTTACTCCTGTTTAATAGCTTCTGTTTTTTTTAATTTAAAGGGATAAGCAGTGCTTTGCTGTTTCCTAAACATCACAAAAAATCTTTTCAAAAATTCCATATTTTGGTATTTTTGCTACTGGCATGGATGTGCTAATATAACTGTGAGTCGTTGACTTGACATATGTGTATTAAAAAAGGCAGCACTTTTTATTCTATTTCTGTAATTTCTATCCGTGCGTATCAACATTACGACTGGAGATCAAAAAAAAGCCGTTTCCCTGTGAATATCCAGATTTAAAAGCGTAATTTTGTGATTTGGAAAGAAAGACCTTTCAAACACAAACATTATGATCCTTGTTTATTTCTGTATTGTTGTGTATTGTAAACCACAAATCAGCTGTTTAGTGTAGATTTTGAGACACCATCACTGTATGTCTATTTGCAGGAGAAGTATGACAAATTTCCTCAAATACTTAATTTTTTCACTATTTGGTGTTTTTGTTCCTCCTTAAAGTAGGTATTTATGGAATTGTAATACTTCTCTTTATTCGTAAGCGTAAGAGTCACGCTTGTTTTCCATCATTGAAATTTTATTTACAAGTGTGTGTGTTGCAGTAGTTGAAGGATTTTAACCATATCCTTTCCTCAAAATTAACCATAACAGCACACGAACAAACTTTTAACGGACACTCAACAGCAATATTTATGAAGAGTCTAGGTTTACGCCGGGTACCCTACCCCATTGCGATACACACGCTAAAGAAGCCTCAAATCACACAAAGTGAGGCATGACATGCTAATTACGACGGCACACCCATGACATGATGCTTGTCGTGCTTATTACAACCAATTACTGCACGTGGTTGTGCATGTACAATCAAGGGACAGAACAAAAGAACAATGCGCTGTGACACGAGGTGTGGGTTCCGATAGCTAAGTGTGAATAGTGAATGAGAAATAGGGACTATCGAAACTAGCAAACGGTATAAATGGGAACGATGTCATGGATGGGAATGTTTGGAAGAAGTGTGGTTTTGCTTTGTGGCATATTACACTGTTTAAAGAGTATTAAAGACGATGTCAGAACTACTAAACCACTGACATTTTCGCTAATATGGACTTCGATGTATATTGCAACACAAATTGATACAAGTGTCTACGAAATATTATGAGCAAAATGAGAATGAAATGTAAGGAGAATTTGGCACAGGCATGCTTTGTGTGCTTGTTGTATAGCGCTTATAACAAGTGACCCAATAAGGTTAATTATATTAAGCAGTGGCGCGCTTTTCAATATGATCTAACGAGGTTGTAAAGAAGTTCGTTTGGCAGCACTGTCTGAGTGTGCTCAAAATACTACGATGCTGGACTGGACGAGTATAACTATTCGTCTCAGCACAAGAAAAAGTGGAAAAAAAACACAGAAAGAAGTGAAAAAAAAGAGGGTGCATTTTGCATTTTTACTCACTCAGTGCCGAGTAGTATTTTGTAGTATTGGTACTGTAAGGTAAAAAATAGTCTCGTCCGTTAGGGTTAAGACTTCAAAATTGGAAAAAAGAAAAAAAACTTCAAATACACAAGTTTTTGTAAATTGTTTGAATGCTTACAGGCTGCAAGGGAACAAACTTGCCGATCTCATTAGCAAGACCACAGATTTGCAAAAAGAAAGGTAACTTTAACTAGATTCTTGATTTTTTCGTGTTTACACTATCGACATATAGGGATCGCTTTTAGTTGTCTGCCGTTCAATATCCAGTGAGAGTGTATTTTAGTTAAAGTGGCATTTCTGTGATCCAAGTCTCTTCCCCGACTGCCCAAAAAAGTTCGATTTCGATATCATCTGATAGGTGCGCCATAGACTTGCGGGTCATGGTGGGTTAAAGGTTACATATGCCAAGGTCAAAGGTCAGTCATTAGAGATCACCTGTTGAGAGAGTAAGGGAAGGTAGATTGCGGAAAAGCGCGACAATTGTGGTTTTTGATAACTGTCTTGGTCCCTGATGAGATGTCTTTTTTTTATCGATTTTTTTTTTGAAGTCCTCGTCCCCTAAATAAATTGTCGGGCACCTCACCTTCAGATGTATTTGCAGTGTGAGCTGCTTTATGTGACTTTTTATTATAGCAATAATTGTGATTCAGATGCACTTGTAAATTTATCTTTATTAAGTTTTTTTTAGCAGATGCACTGTAAATTAATCTTTATTTAAGTTGTATAGATGCACTGTAAAATTTAGCTTTTTTATTTTAAGGTTGTAGGTGTTATAATAATACCTCAATATATGTGTAGTCTTGAAAGAAAAAGCAAGTTTAAAAATAAAATAACAATATGGTGTACAACTACGATAATAATATTCACACAAGGCAGCCAAATTGCAAATTGTCGGTATGTGAGGTGCCCAACAAAATCTTGATACAGCCTTGTGGGTAGGTGTATTAACACTGCAAAACAATACTGATTTGCCAGTAACTGTGCAGGGGCCGTACGCCAGGATTTATTTTGGGGTGGGGACTAGAAAAAGTGAACCTTTTTTTAAAAAAGTGGACTTTTTTGCCTCTAAAGTGTACCTAACCCCCTAAAATGGTTGTTTTTTGGACTCCTTTGTGAACATTTTTATCACAAAAAACGGACTTTCATGTCAAGATTTCTCTAAATTTTGGCGTTTTTATCAAAAAATTCAGCAAAATAGTGGACTCCCCCCCCCCCCCCCCCCGCCGGACGGGCCTTGTAAATGTGGACTTGTAGCTGCCCATTGTTACTTATGTAGCTTCACTAAAAGTATTCATATATTTCTTTTTTTCCCCTAAATCACTGCATTTCAACCTGAAAGTGGTACCAAAATTAATTATTGACCCAACAAAAGCAGGGTTTAATTTTAATATTGCTGGACTAAAACTATGATTCCAACAAAAACTTTTTTGTTGGAAATCAAAATGAAATGGCTGGAGTATCTGCCCTCAAAAAAAAAAAATGCCCCAGTACATATATTGCCAAAAAAACCACAACCATGGTGCTCCTAAGAGTGTGCTTATATCCACACAAAATACACAAACGGAATATGCTATTTCTCCAATGCTGAGGAATTACCCAATTCTTGAACATTCAAAACAAATCCCTGATACATTACAAATTTTAATGGTTAAAGCAATCCATATGTGCATGGAGTTTTGTTGTGCGTTTTTCTTTTTCCTTCTAGTCAACCGTTTGGAAATGAGAGCCGATGTTGCCGATGCATTCCTAGCTTAAATACAACTCAAAGAAGAAGAGTTAAAGGTGCTCAGAGGCACAAGGACAGGACAACTACAGGAGGTTGTCCCCGGGAATTTGCGCGGCCCTCTCCTGTCTGGTAGGTGGGTAATTAATAACCAATTTGAGACAACTGAAGCGACAATCAATTATGGGCGTTTTTCACGACCCGAAAGGGTATGGGAGAAGAAGAGAAAAAAAAAACGGACACAATCACTTGAGTTACATTAAGCTCATCTACCAAGGTCACAGTTCAGTGCGGTTTGCACTTGTACATGAACTGACATTGGTGTGATCTGGGTATTATATATCATACCCCAAAAAAAACAGGTCTGCATTATTCTTAAATACATTGGTAATTGATGATGCAACTGGACGTAGACGTTCGAGAGAAAATGGGTTAAAACTAGAAATAGGTGTCGATCTGGATGCATAAACATTGTACAATCAGCAGTGACGGGTAAACTCATTCATCATGCTAAGGAGGTTTATTAAGAGAACAATTAAAACAAGCACAACAAAACATGTTTGCTACTCTGAATAAGCTTCTGAACCCCAAAACCAAAACAACTTCCTAACTGAATTCAGCTACGGAACTAAGTAGCTCATTTGCCAGGTTTTTCAGCGAAAGGTATACAAAATAGACGGGACATTGATAATTATCCAGGTTCTAACTCGACATGACTGATCCAAGTGGGACAATACTTGATGAGACTGTTCCAATGCATGAGTTTAATCAGTCCACGTGACGAGGTAACCAAGGGTGAGTTTCAACTCCATCAAAATCATGTACCTTAGCCACCATCCCATTGGTGTTACTTAGGAGATGTTGCAACTCTGGCTGAGCATTAAACTGATCATAACAAGTCTATCCGCACTGGTGTTCCCAGCTAAGCTCCGGAAGCTGCCGTGACACCCCATTCTCAAAAAGCCTACCCTAGACAAAGAGGTGCTCAAAAAACTATCGCCTGTGTCAAATATGCTGCGTGTCTAAGTTCATGGAGAAAATAGTGAGTGCCCAAATAAAGGATCATTATTGGTATCAAATGGACTTAAATGAGAAGTTTCAGGTAGCTTACAAAAACGACACAGCACTGAAACAGCACTTCTGGGTGTCAAAGACCGATATCCTCATGCAATTCACAACAGTAAGGCAGTTGCAATTGTGCTGTTAGATCTTTCTGCAGCTTTGGATACTGGTGATCATGCCATTCTTTTGGATGGTTACGTGATACTTTCAAAACTCAAGGTACTGCCTTACAATGGATCCGGTTTACTGCAGAAACGATCTTTTCGTGTGCGCATGGGGATGCAATTTCAAACAAAAGACTCATTCCCTTTCGGTCTCCTCAGGGTTCTTGTCGGGCCTCTCTTTTTCAAAATTACACATACTGTATCGCATAATCATCGGAGCACAATATGCTTACCACATAGTATGCTGAGATGTACAGCTCTATTTGAAATTGATCCTAAGATTGATGGTGATGCCACATGCTGTCAAAAGACTCTTCTTTGTATTGATGAAATCAGTGAGTGGATGCCGCGTACAAACTCAAATTTGATGATGAAATAGACAGAATTTTTCAACGCATGTTCATCCTATCACAAATCGACTCAAAGATATTACCATCAGGGTCGGGACAGTGGAGGTTCCCCAGTCCTCGGCAAATTAGAAACCTTGGTGTCGGGTTTGATCAGACAATGTCTCAGGACGAACATGTAAAGGTCATCATAAGTCTGTTAACTTTCACTTCGAAGTATTTACCGGATCCGCCGCTTTATCCCATTTGAGAGTTGTCATCATGTCGTCCGTTCACTGATTTTAACTCGCAGTGGACTATGCCAATGCACTTTGGGATGGAATGTCGGCCAGAGATCGGAGTACAAACTTCAGATTTTGCAGAATAGAGCAGCCAGGTTGGTGTTCAGATCTGATAGGAAGGACACCAGCAACACCACTCCTTAAAGAGACAATTGGCCTACAATAGGTGAGCGCGTTGTATTAAGTTATGCCTTTCTTATTAAAGGCATCCGGACAATTGCCAGCTTACTTGTCCGAATACCCCTCTTTGAATATTCTGGCAGGCCAGGATTGCGTTTTCTGCAGATGACAAGACGCTCAATCACTGTTCCAGACCAAAAAGGTCAGTGGGTGACAGGGCTTTCAGCAAGGCGTCCCCTAGCCTATGGAACTCTTGATCCATCTCTGTTCGCCCACTCAGTCCATTGCTTACTTTTAAAGAAAGCTCTAAAATTTCATCTATTTCTAATGACAGAGTTGATTTGTGCTTAAATGTGTTTTTTGTTATTGACTCACATGAGTATTAATTCTGCAGATGTTTTCTTTTTTTTATTTTATAGTTTGATGTTAAGTAATTATCTCATAGTATTACAACAGGTATTGTAAAAGATTGAACCACTGTTTTAGGCTTAAATAGTAATTACTATTTTGTAAAGCGCTTTTGACATTGTTTTGAGAAGGCGCTATATCTCAAATGCCGTTTGTATTGTATTGTTATAATGAAAAGCTACTGAACTGTGCCAAGGGAATTGAGATTTTTTACTAGCTCTTAGTGAATGCTTTAAAACAGGATAAAATTTTTGTGCGATCATGCTTGGAGAATGGCGCATAGGGATTACTTGAATTCTCCTCCATTCACATTCACAATTGTTCATTCATTTTGAACTTCAAGAAATCTATGAACTTATCTTTTGCAAAACTAATCTTCTCTGCCTCACCGTTAGGCGCATTAAAGGTCGATTCGATTTATCGTTTACCCTCTGCATTGCTTTTTGAGAGTAGAATACCGCGCAAATTTCAAGATTGCAAAATAACTCATCATTTTCAAAATATCGTTTCCACCATGTGTAGCAATTGGAAAGATATATTTCATCTTTGTAAAACATTTCTGAGATATTCTTTGAGCAAAACCAGGTTTTTTCTGTGGCCCTACTTTCATGCAAATTTCTTCGGCCCTTCCATTTTACAATAATGAAAATGAAAGTACCCTCGTCAACTCCCGGACAAAATTAACAATAAACTCTGAATTGACTTCCACAGGCCTTAACTCTCCTTTAATTTTGAGATTTGTACGATGGCTGGCTTAACAGATTTGCTATAGACTGCCCTGCTATAGAATAATTGACAAAATTGTCCTTTCATAGGCACATCACATTGGGGTGACAAATTCATTTCTCCCAATGTTTAGCCTTTTGTATTGCTTTTATAATGGGGGCCCAATGAAAAAACAAAAAATAAAATTACCGGGCGTGTTCCGATTCCTTTGGGACCCCCATATTTAACCCGGTGTAGTATCGATTTTTGATATTGATAAAAGGCCATATTTTTCTCATTGGTCGGCCGGAAATTTGCGGCCCTTCAATCCTTTCATTCCCAAGATATATAAACAAAAAAACGCAGTTTTATGGTTAACCATCAATATTAGCACGCTATTGAATAGAGCTTTGCAACATCGCATTATTGGCGTCGCCATCAAAATTGCAAGTTGGTTTCCCACGGTTCTTGATTGGGTGTATGTGCAAATCCACTCATTGTATAACTCTTATAGCCTCATGATTAGAAAAGTTTTGGCCCTAACATTGTTATTAGCATCAGTAGTATTGTTTATTCTAAATATGTAATTTTTTTGGCCTAGTATAACATTTCTGTGCAGCGACTTTGCTATTAATTAACTACCAACAAATTCAAATATGCAATGAATTGTGTCCTATGTTCAGAGTTTCTTCACATCATTAGAGAGAGTTAACAAATCCATAATGACTGCAAAGTTCTACTCAGGACCAATCAACACTGCAGGGTAAATTAGTAGGGTGGCAACAAATAGCAACCCCACTTTCCCATGTCATTTTTTTTTCCTGAAATTTTCTCCAAACTTTTATTAGTACTTGAAATAAAGTGACTGCAGATCATTTGGTCCATCTCCCCAATATATACAACAATGCATGTTCCCCCCCAAATTTTAATGGTTATTAAGTGGTTATTAATGTAAGAGGGTGATGTGGCCTAGCAGTCTAGCCACTGACCGTTGACCAGGGCTAAGATTGGTTGAGCAGCCCTGGGTTCAATCCTTGCGAAGTCGGTTTCTTGATCATACTCAAAAAGTATCTTATAAGATCGGAAAATTGATACGTGTGATTTTGGAATTTCTCCTCACTCCCAACCATTTTGTAAGAGTGTTGCAGGTGGTATGCACTGTGTGCCTGGTGCCTTATGGTTTGGAGAGTCATGAAAGCGTGTCCCGTGTGTCATAAGGAGTCCATCCTGAGCCTAAAAACTTTTGCAGACCCTCATCAAAACAGTCGGGTATCTCGCTCATAACTCTAGGTTTCCCAGTCTTTCCAACCCACACTAGGCCCCTGGAAGGGTAGGACCTTAATCAACAGAAACATGTTTCAGCTTTTCCTGCAGTGGACTGATATAGCTGCTGATGCTGTGCTGCTGCTGAGATGAATGAGATGATTATGATTATGCTGATGATGATGATGATGATGATGATTTTTCTGTATTTCATAGAAAAGGCCATCACCGTACTTAGAACAAATCATTTGAATCTGATGTAACCTTTAATGTGAGCAGTTCTTTTGGTGTTATAATCGCCTAGAGATTACAAGTAGTTCTTGATACTATTCATGGCCGTACACAGGATATATTTTTTGGGGGTGAAACCTCGAAGTGGACGTTTTTGGGTAAAAGTGGACCCTAAAACCCCCCCCCTAAAAAGGGTCTTTTTTAGAATTTTTGAACATCTTATCACAAACGGGACTTTCTTGTCAAATATCTTTAAATTTTTGCACCTTTTTATGCCCAAAAACGCAAAAAGTGACCTTTGGTGGAATTTGTGGATGCAACCAACCCCCTCCCCCTGCCATACAGGCCTGGCCCATAATTTTAACTTATAGCACCATATGGGATCCGATTCATCCACATATTTTGCAATATGAGAAAATACAAGGCTTCCAGTGATACAAATCTCAGGTTTTATGTGTGTGGTGGGGTTGAAGCTGAGGATTGGGTTGTACCCTTAAAGACAATTGTAATATATCTTTCAAACAGATAATTTTTGCATTTTTAACTAAAGCATCTGTCTCAAGTTACCACATAGTAGAGTGAATGTTTCTAAGAGAATTCCACAAAATGCAAAATCCAATTCATATTTTTCATTTTAACCAAAAGAGTTTGAAAAAATCTTGCAAATGATGGAAGTTTTTTCTTAAAAGTTTCACACAAGGGATTTCACTACCAGGTGTCCCGAAAAAATTCGAAAGTGCCAATTTTTGCCCTGATGTAAAGCTTTCCATTAAAATATCACCAATGCTGAAAGGATTCCTGTGAAATGATTACATGGTACAAAAATGTGAAATTATAATTTTGTATAGGGCAAATACAAAATTCAGTCCTATGTTTTTTATAATTGACATATAAGTAAATCAATCCATTTTTCTCTCTTTTTAAGACATTTCTCTAGCCAAATACAAGGTAAGAAAATCTATTGAGTGTGTAATCTATATGAATTACTATGTGACACAATATTTGGGTTGCCTCAAAATCTCTCGTGCACCTTCACGGAATTGACAAGCCTCAACTTTAATAATTATAATGGTGTCAATAATATAAGGAATTTCCTATAAACAAGGGACATTTTGTATGTAATACTATAGCCAGTTAGAAATCATGGATCCCTGGCCTTGCATCAAAGCCTGCATATGAGAGACTCTACAGATGGACACAAGGTAAAGGTGCACATCTCTACCAGCTTCTGGAGGCAATGGCCATTAGACAAAAATAATACAAAAAATTCTGGAACTCCATGACAATGGCAATAGATTTTCATGGGTTGTATTTTTGCAAGCCACCCTCTACTAAAACCTCATTGCATATCACTTTAAAACATCTTCTCATCCACCTGACACAGTTCAGTGGGCTCTACATGACAACATTTACATTACTAACTAAGGAAATAAAGGAAGGCCAAGATTTTAAACCTGACTCTTGCCCCTCCCTTTTATTTGGTCCCTTGTGGTGTTTGTGACCAGCCTTAACAGGACGGGATCATGAAGTGACATTGACCTTGTGAACAGAAGCTGAGCCAAATCAACGAGACCTCAAAATATCTCTGCAAAGCACTAGCCGCATGTCAAGTGGTTAATATAAGCCCATAATAAAATGGGCGGTATTTTTTAACCTTTTGCTTTAGCCATGGGGGAAATTTTTTTTTTGTATAGTGAAAGCTGATGTCCCGTAAATTGGAGTTTTTAATGGTCACTGTGTGGTACAACACAAAAATTTGTGTGTGTTGATTTTACGCAAGAGGATTTCCGATTGAATGAGCGAGAAAGCCTTCTAGTAATCGATTGTGGTCTGCATGTTAGTGTTGCAGTACACTGCAATACCCATTGAAAACTACATAAAGTGTAACTTTTGGTTAGGGGGTTTTGCATCTTTAAGGCATTCTATCTCATCCATTTTGCACGCTTTTTACAACCGAGGTGTTAAATGAAAGAGCAAGATTTAGGCAACAAAATGTATATTGTGAAAACTTTTAAAATTATTGGACTTTGGCACATAGTAGAGAGGCCATTTGGACCAAAGTGCTCTAGTTAAGCTTTTCGCTCAACCCAACATTCCAGAGCTGCCAGCCATGTTAAAATTGATCATTAAAGTCTCCTCTGTATTTCTGACCCGGCTGGCAATCCTAAAAAGTGACGTGGGAAAAGTTAGAGCTGGTATCGGTTTGTGTTGTCTTTGTCGAATGTTGGTAAATCATAAAAACCGATGGCGACAATGGTCGACAATCAATCTTTTGAATGAATGCCAATTTCAATGTTGTTTTATTTACTTTATAAGCACACAAAGGTTTAGATTGAGCACTTGCATGGAAAACAAATAACCTCACTTTGGAATCTTTCAACTCTACACTTTACTAACCAGGCCCATTGGGCAGGTTTGGTTTGAACATTTCTAATTCTACGCAAAAGTGGACCAACTTCTGGAGTTCATTGGCTTTGTATTAAGATATAGTAACAAAAGTATTTTCACAGATTTGTTAGAATTCCTAATTGAAACAGGCTTACTTGGGGTGAAAGTAAAAAGTATGGTTTTAAAATTAAGACTCTATAAAGTCAAATAGGCAGTTTGAATTACAATTATTTTGATTGCTGGAATAGGCCGAGGTTACAAAGTGATAAGGCTCTTCCATTGAATATTCTGTCGACAAATTCCATGGTTGTCGCCATGCCAGACGTGGTGCATTGTCGCCAAACCTTTGTCGACAACAGCCTTGTCGATCCACCAGCCCTAGAAAAGTTAGTGATCAATATTGACAATGCAGAATTTTGGTGAAATGAAAATACCAAAACTACAAATGGACTTTATATAAAAGAAAATAACATTAGCTTTCTTTTAAGATATAATACATAACCAGATTATAATTTGTAACAAAAATATTGCAAAAATAAAATCACATTTTACATAGGAGTGTGTACTAATTTTCAAGAGAAATTGCCATTTTCTGAAGATTCTTTTATTTTTACATTTTTTTCTTGAAATCTTTGTCTATCTTTAAATCTCACAAATTGAGAAATGTATAAAATAATTAAATATTGTATTTTTCTTGATTTGAAAGAGTTGACCTTAAGCTCAGTTAGGTAAAAATATGTTTCCCATTTTATATTTTCCAAAAATGATCAATAAATGTGTGTGTCAAGATTCCCCAAAACTGTAATTCTTTGCAAAAGTTGATTTTTGATATATTGTTTTAGGGCATTAGCAACATAAGACTGGCAACCAGTAGAATATATTTCACTGCTCTCAGAGTTCCCGTTTAATCAGCAGTGCTGCTGATAACACCCTGGTAACAGTGCATGAACCCTGCACTCTAACGATGATGATGTTGGATCAGTTTATGGAGCAGTGGTATGATGAATGTCTTGAACGTGCATTCTGAAGACAGAAAGATCACAAAATCATGGTAATAGATTTTTTATGAATGCCATATTTATTTTGCAAATATAATTTCCAGTTTACTTTTTTGTAGCAATGTCTGATGAGATATGGTCAGTGCTGGTATTACATTTATAGCAGGCTAGCCTGCACAGTCCCCGCTCACTGAGCATGGTGAGTGAATGTCTGTCATGGTCATGTCTGTGAGACTGTGACTGACTCGACTGCAGTGACTGTCATGATTGTACATGTCAGCAACTGTGCTACATCATGACATAAAAGTGTTTGTTGCTTTGCTATGACACTGTATGATGATATTTTAAATCATTGAACTAGTTACACAAGCTAGGGTTAGAACTTAGGATAGCTAAACTCCTTAGGCTTAACTTGTATTTCATGATTTAAACTTACAACTTGTTCACAGTCACACTGCCATCATGAGTGACTGCATAGCTTAGCCTTGTCATGCTAGTGTTCTGGTAGTAGTTTGGTAACTTGGTCTGTGGGTAAGTTTTGAATGATTGTTGGGTATCTAGATAAGATAGCCTAGGCCTGAGGCTGGGCCTAGGCCCTAGCCCTAGTCCATAGCCCTAGCCCTAGTCTAGGGCCTAGACATCATGACATATAGTAGATAAGAAATCTGATACCACGTACGTAGCCTAGGCCTGAGGCTGGTCCTAGGCCCTAGCCCTAGTCCATAGCCCTAGCCCCTAGCCCTAGTCTAGGGCCTAGACATCATGACATATAGTAGATAAGAAATCTGATACCACGTAGTGCAAATCTTGCATCAATTCGATGCATGTTCGTAGTTATACTTACGTGACTTATGTACGTACTTACAAGTTACATCATGCTTATCTACGGAGACTACAGAGTAAGACAGCATGACTACGTACGCGTATCAATTCGATGCTTGAAAAAAGCTAATAAAATAGGTTTTACTCTAACTAGCCCTAGACCGAGTGAGAAGTACTACTTCAGGTTGAACTATTGCTAGGTCCTATCGCGGCACGACCTAGCTCAAGCCAAAATCCCATGATCCGATATGCCTACATACTCATGATACTGCTTAGCCTCTCTGGATCTGATACTGGGACTGTCACTGCTGTACTGCCACTGACTGGTTATGTGGTGCAGTCTTGGCAGTGGTGGTTGGTCTGGGCTGAGCTAGTGAGCTAGGCCATGCCTAGGCCCTAGGCTTAACAGTCTTGCACCCTATAATTTAGGACCAAGCAGCAAAAATAGGCTATGTGTTTAGGCCTAGCCGTTATTTATAATTTGCCTTTTCCTGCCTTTGATAGGGCGCAAACACTCAAATAAGGTTGTACTAAATTTACATTAACATATATTTGACATTTTTGGAAAAAATGAAAAAAAAATCATGAAAAATACATACTTTTACCCAAAATACTTCAGTCCACATCACTTTTCAGCTGGGTAAAATTTAAAATGTAGAATATACTAAATAATATTAACATCACTAGAAGCACTGGAATATTTTTTCTATGTAAAAATCATTTATGGGTAAAATTGGCAAAAATCACACCAATATACTTCATTACTATTTTGGTACTCAAAAATATCAAATCTATATGTAACAAGTACTCTTAATAGCAAATATGAAGGGTGTACTAGTTTACTTTTCAAGTTAGAGCTATTTTAGTATTTGACATTTTGGGAAAAAATTAAAAAGTCACAAAAAAATACATTATTTCAACCCAAAATAACTCAGGCCACGTCAATTTTCAGAAATGTCAGCCAACTAACAGTTAAAAAGGAGAATATACTAAATAATATCAACATCATTAGGAGCTCTGGAATAATTTTTCTATGTAAAAATCAGTTTTGGGGTAAAATTGGCAAAATCACTAAAAATTAACATTTCACCCCAAAATCATACCAATATGCTTCATTATCATATTTCTACTCACAAATATTAAATCTATGTGCAATAAGTATTCTTCACATCAAATATGAAGCTTGTACCAAATGTACTTTTCAAGTTATAGATATTTTAATATTCGACATTTTTGGTAAAAATTAAAAATCACGAAAAATGCATATTTCAACTCAAAATACCACAGGCCATGGTCACTTCAGAAATGCCAGTGAGTAAAGGTAAAATTAAAAAGTAGAATAGACTAGATAATAGTATTATCACTAGAAACTCTGGAATATTTTTTTCTATGTAAAAATTAGTTTTTTGGGTAAAATTGGCAAAATCACTAAAAATTAACATTTTCCCCAAAATCACACCATTATGCCACACTACAATTTTTTACTCACAAATTCAAATCTATATGTAATAAGTATTCTTCACAGCAAATATGAAGGCTGTACTATATTTACTTTTCAAGTTATAGCTCTTTTAATATTTGACATTTTTGGTAAAAATTTTAAAAATCATGAAAAATACATATTTCAACCCAAAATAACTCTGGCCACGTCACTTTTCAGAAATGCCAGCCGGGTAAAATTTAAAAAGTAGAATATATTGCATAATATTAACATTATTAGAAGCTCTGGAATTTTGGGTTGAACGGGAACCCCAATATCCAGAATGGCCTCTCTACTAACAATACTTTTCGAAAAACATATCAAGATACTTTTTGTGTCAACTTATATACCTCAGTGTAATAAAAATGGAGTATGAATTATTGCTAACAGCAGGGCTATGCATGGCATTAATTTCTTACAGGTGAATGTCGTAGTTTGACAGGCGATACAGTAGAAGTGACGTCCATTCACAGCAAGGCAATGCATGCACTTCAAGATAGGCCAGTTCTATTTAGGTAAGAAGAACCAATGCTTTTCTTCAATTTGACTGCTCTTTTGAAACTTTAAAAGTCCAGCTGTACATGGTTTCATAGTCCAGCTTAAAATTTTCAGTCTTACCGCAAAGAGTATGGAATTCCAAGTCGCTTTAAAATCAAGTTGTCTGCAATTTTAACCCCCCAAAAAATTCTAACATGGATTTTGATGATCCATAGTAGTTATCCCAAAAGTGTTTTGTTTTTTGAGGGGTTTTGGATAGTCTGGGGCGCTGGGCCTTATATGTTTGTGGCTAGTCCTTTAAAAAAAGTTTTGTTTGTCGTAACAGAGGAAAAATATTAGGGTTGTTTGGTCAGTTTTTTGTTTTTTTTGTTTTAAAGATGAAATTCACACTGTTTTACTCTAAATGGTCACAACCTGCTACAGTTTGAAGCTTTTTTAAATGACATAGCAAAGGTCCTTTATTTTACTTATCGTAGTTTTTTTTTACTTGTTTTGATGTTTTTTCATCTTTGTCGTGGTACAAAAAAATTGTAAAAAAGTGTAAATGGAAATCCCAGGTCGGTCAGCATTTTGTGTGTGTGTGTGTGTTAATTTGCATAAAAAAATTTGAGTCGGCAGAGTTTTTCGGGTCAGTCAGGTTACAAACAAACATTTTTTGGCCTTAAATGTTATAGGTAAGTATATAAAATGTGGAGGAGTTTCATGGTTCATTTTCCCCACAATTTTTACTTTTATGTTGTTGCTTAGAATGTCCTCTTTAAAATATCAGTAGTTCCACATCATATGGATGTAAAATTTGAAAAAGTCCTGGCACAGAAAGTGCAATATGTCCTGGTTGGAGCTGGTGATGCACAGGTCCATAGAGCTAAACCGAGCTGCACATAAAAATTCTCCCCATTTTGCAAAATCCTCCACATTTTAAAAAATCCTCTCCAGGGTACAAAGTCATTTTATCGTACTTTTTGGTGGATTTTCAAAAGCTGCCCACTTCTTCTCCCCCCCCCCTTACCCCCCACGAAAAAATCCTGGCTAAGGGCCTATGTCTTATGTTATTTCTGAAGTCATCATTTGCACTATATCCAGATCTCCCTCAGCCCATTTACATTTACAGTAACTTTGCAGAAAACGTTTGTAAGGAGTTATAATTAGTTGAAAGTCAAAGCCCAGAGGTTAACTCATTTTGATTTGTCCCCTTCTGCCATCAGGTATGCCTTGGATGAATTTGGTACAGCCAGAAGAACTGCAGTTGTGAGAGGATTTATTGATGCTCTCACTAGGGGTGGTATGTATATACTCCTTAAGGTTATTTCTACATATCCTTCATATAAAATTGGATCGATTGAGCCCAGATTTATTGGTCGAGCTATGAGTTGCACAAATATTGGGCGAGATGTAGTCGAGTCCAATATTTTAAAACTCTTAGGAAGTCAATAAATTGTGGGCGTATATCATCGGATTTTATGATTGTCATGTTTCGGATCCGATATTTTCAACACATGGACTCCTCAAAACATGATAATTTGAAACATTGGTTATTTTTAATTTGTATATTTTAAGTAGTGTATTTCCCCCAGGATGTTGTAGTCCACATTAATTGTAAATATTTTTTCTTGCTTGTGGAGTGATGTATCTTTTTGATCGTCCTTAGGTGGCCTGCTTATCAGTTGGGTCTGATTTTCAGTCTTTTTTGCTTATTTCTACACAGCCAGATTAATTGTGCGAGTGACAATGTGGTGACTCCTGAGTCACCAGGATGTCACTCCAGAGCAGGGTGTCTGTTCTTCCATTATCTGTCCCCGAGGCGGGGGAATAGGTTTTTGTCTCTATGGTCATTTGGGGAAGAATTTGATGCTTAGGTGATTGGAACCAATGTTAAATTTTGGGGAAGATTTGGGATAAAATGTGGCAAGGAGGGGGAACGATTCTAATTTTTTGTTTCTGTTTTGGTAACTTCCCTTTGGGAAACTCGGCAGTATAGACAAGCTACATCGCGCCAAGCTGGTATAACCAATTACATTTTTTAGAAACATTTTACGTCTGGAAAGTCAATCATTGTGGTTGATTTCGTAGACGGCAGAATTTAATCTAAAGCCTTGTATTAAAGTGAAGGCAACGGCCGAGCGGGGTTCGAACTTGCAACCCTGAGATTACAAGTCCAAGGCTTTGGCCATTGCACCACACGGCCCATGATATGTACTATACTCATAGGCATAATTGCTGTTACATGTTGCCGTTGGCAAGTATGCTCGTGTGCTCCCAAATCAGTGGACCATCCGAATGCAAGACGCCATGCACACAGTGAGAGACATGCATGTGTCATGTAAGAGAAATTATGGCCATAAGTATACATGTTTGGGTACTACACTATATGGTGGGTGCTCTGGAAATTAACCGACATCAGAGTCCACACTAGTTGATTGCATATTCCCAGTAGTCACCTGCTAGTGAACTTAAAGGGGCATTTCGTGATCCACAACCTCGTCCCTCCCTTACCTAAAAAAAACGTTGAAATTTTTATATCATCTGAACCGTTAGCCTTAGTAATCCACGTGTACCTAATCTTACATGCAAATTCAGTCGCATCTCTAAGAAATTCGCAATTTTGTATTTTCTCTCCGTAAATGGACAGAAATTACAGCACAGTGGCCTATGTGACCGTGGGAAACAAGCAATTGCCCATAACACAAAAAAACCGCAAGATCGAGATGAACTCAAATTTGGTGAATAAGCTTTTCTCAAGGATATCTAGTGAACAATGAATAAAACAAAGGTGCTAGAATCACGAAATGCACCTTTAAAAGTGGACCATTGACTGGAGTGCCCTTATCCCAAGAATGAGTCACTGTTTCTCTCTGATCCTTCAGGTCCAGGTGGCACACCCCGCCCCATAGAGCTTCACTCCCACGATCCTCTGCGATATGTTGGTGACATGTTGGCATGGTTACATCAAGCATGCGCCTCAGAAAAAGAACATCTTGAGGGCTTACTTAAGATGGCTACAGCTCAGTGTAAGTAAATATTTTGCTAGAATATATTTCTATAATGTCTGCTAAGTAAAGGTTACTGGAGCTCATACTTATATTTGTATTATATTTTTGTGCATTGTAAATAAATTGTTCATTCCTTAGCATTTGGTCAATTAAGGAGCCTTTTGTTATCAAAGTATGTGCAAGATAAACCTGAAGTTGTAGCATTGCATTCTTAGCCTTGCTAAATCTACCAGTCATATTTCTTTTATGTTCTAGAATAATAAGTGGTTCTAAAATAATATACATTCCCTGGATGGTAATATAGCAGGAATACTGGAGATTTCCAGATCCCTCAGAATTTCACAAATTCTCAGATTTCCCAAGTTCTCAGAATTTCCGAGTTCCTTAGAATTCTCAAAGTTCTCAAGAAATCACTCCCAAACAATTTCCATTGAAGTGGACTTGAATTATCTTATCACATGGAAAATTAGATTTTATTGGTGAGCTTTTTACAGCCATCTTCAGAATTGAACCATGGGAAAAATGTCACTAATTTATCTTATTGGTACCACGTTCAAATTAAATTAAATTGGTCAAAGGTAAAATGATGTTATAGTTATTTTTCTGGAGGAGCATATAATAGTTGATATCCTACCTTAAAGATCGACTCAGAATTTCGACATATACTTTGTTGGAGTCATAATTAAAAATAGTCAATAGAACTTAAAGATAATAACCTAAAAGGCAAATTTTGTTTTGAAGTTGATATGAATCTGATCTTTCGTTTGATGCAATGAAAAACATATATGTACAGTATTACGTACCATAGGATACGTGGATAACAAAAATTCGGATCCGGAAATTAATAACAAAAAGTTTGGTTTTTATATGAAGGACTTCGATTTGAGCTCAGTAATTTCACACAGTGACTAGGTACATGGACAAAGCATTCTTTGATGCAAAAAAACACAATTTCTTGAAAATTGAGGCACCCTCCTATGGAAATCTCTGAGTCAGGAGTCAGACTTTAAAGATATATCACTGCAATACAAGGTATGTCATTTAAATTTCTGTTTCTAACAGCTCGAGACGATGAGATACAGGAGATACTAGGTCACTATAAGAGGGGTTTGGTCGACCGTTTAAAGTTCGAGTTTAGCAGGTCCCATCGTAGTCCGATCCTGGTCAGTGCGCTTGTCAGAAAGTATGACCAACTTGCAAATTCTATCGCTACAACTATTGGTAGCTCTCATGTCTGGATGTTAAATGCTTGGTATCACAGTCAGAACATAAGAGATGAAATAAAAATGTGCAGATGTTTACACCTGTGACAATCACCTATGAATAGCAAAAGGAGACTTGGTTGTATTTTTGAGGGGGTGTTATGTCTTCCCTACCGGCACCGCCTGCTCTTACTCCAGTATTGGTTTTGTTATTGTTTGGAGCGCATCCATGCATGCCGCGCTAGAGCGAATTTGAAAAAAGGAAGGTCTGTCTACTTATTTTTGGTTGTGAATTAATTAAAAAAAAAAAAACAAAAAATCATTCTTTGCCTGCACATGTATTCCTAACACCTGTGTGGCCAATTGGGTCACTTCTGACCCCAGCGAAACACATTATATTTCTGAATCTCTCTTTTGGTCTTTTGGATCTAGGCTGCAGATAATGCCACATAATCCAAGTCCTTTGAAAGCCACTGCAAATAAATAAGGATTTATAGATGAGGTGACATCAATGTTTACAAACACAAGTTAGCACCTGGTCCTACTGACAATGTTAGAGATGTGAAGAATATGCCCACACAGTTACAACATTCAATAGCCTTATCACGCTGATTGAGCGCGAATTTGTAAAGAGACATGAAGAGATTTTCCCCAAAAGAAGCGCCCCAATTTTTTTGTCGAACCCTGTTTTTTACATAGTTTGGAATGCTTAAGCACTATCTTAGCTCACACCCCGTGAACTAATCCACATACGTACGGCTGTCTTTAGTGTACTAAAGATGATTAGTAGTTGTCTGTCCTGCACACAAAGTCAAGCATGGTTTTCTATAGGGAACGATAACGATAGCATGCAAGTTCAAACAAGGTTTGCGATTTTCTCTTTGCACCTGTTTTTGTCCAATAACCTTCGAAACGTTCTCGGTAAGGGTTGTCTACAACCGATCCAGTGAAATTTGTATCCTAAAAAAAACCCCTATCTCCTCCCTGTACTTTACAAGCGCAAGCCCTTGCAGGTGCTCACGCATACTGCCGGGCAGTGCTTTGTTTCGTTTGCCCCGGCGGTGACGCAATTTCAACTCATCTACGATTTGGTTGACTGCCCAGGAATTTGCTTGTTAGCTGCCGTTTATACAAAGGTTTAGTGTTATGCAACCTTCATCCGTGTGTATATGGGATTTTAACTGCAACCTTGATGCAAAAACGACACATGTAGGAATAGCCAGACACTGTGGCTTGACTGCACCTGTGGGCTGTAGGTATTAATCAGCCATTAATGAACTAATCCAATTAAAGGTGCTTGTCTGATCTATGTCTAAGTGTGTTCTCTACTTGATATAAGACGCCTGGCACTTGCACATACACCCCATCAAGTACGTGGGAAACAAACTTGTGGTTTTGATGGTAAAAGCAATATGCATTTTGAAAAGCCCTTTTTTTTTTTTAAAAGCTGTAATTTTATGGTTAACCATTAACACGGTTTTTTGTTAGATCTTGGGAATGAAATTGGTTTGAAGTTTAAAATTCCGGGACGACAATGAGAAAAATAGGCCTTTCATCTGAATATCAAAATTTGTACTACTCCCAGGTAAATCGGGGGGTCCCAAGACCGATCGGAAGACGCACCTTTACTTAGCAGTTTTCTTTGAAGATAAGTGAATCAGAATGGCATTCAGTTTTTAAAACTTTTCTCAAGTTGAGTCTTCTGAACACCATGATTAAATAATCCAGTGCCCTGTGAAGGTTACTGCTATTCTGTCCATTGTTTGATGATTTGGAATGTCATTGGGATAAGCCCAACAAGAAGTTGAGATTACAGACATTAAATCATTTGAGGGTTTAGGGGCAAACAGGCCCCCGTTGCAATGCTGCCACAGGTTAGATTTATAGGTATAACACTTAATAGTAAACAACATACAAGAACAAATGGCAGCTATTGTGCAGATGGGGCCTTCTTGCCTAAATCCTTGAAATATAGCTATAATCTATAGGTGAAAATATGCCTGTGGGGGTTGACTTGGGAGTATTAGGTTTAGAGTCTAGTCGGAGTGTTTATTGAGTTAATCCCACAATGCGCCAGATTGGGGAAATTTCACCTCAGTTAAGGTCAATGTGATCCCATAAAAAATCCTATTCTTCTCACATAAAAACACTGAACTTTTACACTCTTTTTAGTCTACAAAGTAGTAGCAGTACTTAGGTAAGTTTTAGCATGATCACATGTGGGGAAATGACATTTGTGGTTCTTAAACTTTTTTTATCCCTAAGTACTGACATGTGTCTTGTACAGTACAATATTATAGGCACCTTGGCAATGCATTATGGGATTGGTTCAAAACACCCTCTGGAGTCTATTATAGATCACAGTTCGCAAGCAGCCATTGGAGCACAGAAGTTTAAAGCAATAAGTAGTAAAAAATCAGTCTAACTTTTACGTTTTTTCCTTGAATTTTGTTTTATAATAACTAGCCAACTATTAGGCAGAGAGGCAACATTACTAAGCACTCTGAATGAGATGGAAGATTTGTGTCAAAAAGTGTTCTTCAATGCACTCAACGTCATGTCATCTAAACTTGTAGACAAGGTAAAGTATCTAAATTTATAGTCTCTATTATTTGAAATATGTCATGGAAACTTCTGGAAATCGTGTATAATCATGTGATATTAAAGGCCGAAATATAATTTTGGTGTGTATTATTTAAAAATAGGCAACTGGAATTAAAGTTAATCACCTAAAATGCTGAATTTCAAATTTTGAGATGAACCAGATTTTTCGTTTTGATGGCAGTAAACATTTTTGTATAGTATAGCAGTACCATACAATATTGTGTATAACAAAAATTCCTGATCCTGATTTTTTTTTTATATTACAAAGTTGTGATTTACTATATGAAGGACATCAATTTAAGCTTAGCCATTTCACACAGTGATTAGCATGTGGACAAGCATGATGTATATGCAAAAAACTTGATTTGTTAGAAAACCAAGGGTGCCATCTTAGGGAAGTCTCTGAGTCGGCCTTTAAATATGGTTGGCTTTATAGGCGGACTCAGAGATTTCAAAATATAATATTTTTTGCTTAGTTATTAAAAATAGTCATCTACAACTAAAGATAGTCGCCTAATATGCTTAATTCCAAATTTAGAGATGAATCGGATTTTGTTTTCATGCAGTAAACATTTATGCACAGTATAAACGTTCCATAGGATACCATGTATAATAAAAATTCCGGATTTAAATTTATAATAAAGTTGTGATTTTCTATATGAAAGACTTCAATTTGAGCTTGGTTATTTCACACAGTGATTAGTAAATGGACACGCATTATGTATATGCAAAAACATGATTTGTTTGAAAATTGAGTGTGCCCTCATCGGGAAATCTCGAAGTCAGCCTTTAATATGTTGGTTTTGTTGTGTCTATAGTCCCAGGTGGAGCTACCCCCTTCAGACTTGGGACCAACAGCCACACTAACACAAACTCTAGGACTGTGAGAGAGGTGCTGATATCCCATGATGCATCAGTGGTTCCATTAGATTCAAGACAGGAAGACTTGCTAAGGTATATGAGAGAATAGAAGCAAATTTTGGTTATATATACTGCAGTTTGTTGGGTTTATGGGTTTTTAAACATGGCTAACACCATTTTGTGGATTAGGTCTAGAAAAAAACAGTTGGATCAAACACATTCTGTGGATAAGGTCTGTTGTTTTGGTGATAACTTTTTCTTAGGCTAAATGACGTGATTCTTTATGTCAAAGGCCAGGAACTGAGAAATATTGAAAATTTTGAAAATACCTATAGTGTGTTCAAGTAATTCCTGTACACTTAGCCATGAGTGCCTAATGTAGATCAGGCTGTACATTGTTTCTTCAAATAACCAAAACTATTGTGATTGCGTCACAATTTATGATGGAAGCATTAGTTTGCTGTGGCTTGCAATTGTGTCTCTGAGTGTAGTAGTATTTGTAGTAGTAAATCCAAAGTTTGTGTTAATCCGGTGGTTTTGTCCCTGTGAACGAGGGTGGCCACAGTTTGTGATCCTCCATTCTCAACCCAACCCTCCTACTCCACTTGCTTTCTTCCTGTCTTCTTGGGTTGTCCCCTCCTGCTGGAACCACCCACCCCAAACTCACGAGCCCTTCTTAAGTCTGCTCATCATCACTTATCGCAATTGCCCATACAAGTACCATTCGCCTTTCGCCTTCGCCAACTGGCCCACCGCTTCTTCAAACCCAATATCTACATCAAGACCTGTCTTCATTCAATCAATCAATTCACACTACACATCGCTGTTATCATTGCTCTCTCTGTCCTTCTCAAAATCCCATCTTCACTCAGACATCACGTTTCACTCCAATACAGCATCACCGATCTCACACAACTCATATACACCATTCTTTTCATCTTCAAAGGAATTCTTCCCATATAGCAACTCCACATTCCTAAACTTCACCCACCCAAACCTACTCTAGCTGTCTCAGCCACCTCGCATCTAAAATTCACATTTACCCTGTCTCGAGTTAGAAAATTTGTGCTTCCAAACTTTAAGAGTGTTAAGTAACCACCACTATTCTAGATATCCACATATTTCCTTTTTCTGTAAAATATTCAGATATTTCCATTTTCTAAAAAATGTATAAATCCATAACATTTAACCTGAATTGTTTCTATCGTTTACAGATTTTGACTTGTATTCTAGACCCTTTACTTCAGATGTGTTCCCTATCAGCCAGTCGCCTCAACCCAGCTGATATGGCTGCGTACATGGTCAACTGCCTCTATGCTATGCAGTCAACACTGGCATGTATGAGTTCACTGATCAGAATTTGTTTCTATCGTTTACAGATTTTGACTTGTATTCTAGACCCTTTACTTCAGATGTGTTCCCTATCAGCCAGTCGCCTCAACCCAGTGATATGGCGCGTACATGGTCAACTGTCTCTATGCTATGCAGTCAACACTGGCATTGTATGAGTTTACTGATCAGAGGCTAGAAATGCTACAAGAAGGTACGATGTAGGCCATCATCATCTGTTTAATTACTTAGTGATGAGCACATGAAGTGAAGGCACACCAGTAAAAACAATAATAATAACAATACTTAGTAAGCTACCATATTGTCTGTAATAAATGCCCCAGTGCTCCTTGCCAAAAAAAAGGATCGATGTGTGAGCAAGCCATAGAAATATACCAGAGAAGCAAATTGAGTGTATTATTGAATAGCCCAAGCCTGTCACTGATTTCTCTCACACTCAGCGTGCCATTGTTGTTGTTGCGGTGCAAGCCCTCAGCGTTGCCACTGTTATTGCGCAAGCACACGCACATAAAAATCTGTGCGTTAGGCGTTACGTTTTAGTGGTTGCATTTCCCCGATGTTCCCTTGTCTGATCTGCAGTTTTTTCTGCATAATAGGCAAAACCAACCGATGGA
This sequence comes from Ophioderma brevispina, assembly GCA_023653785.1. Taxonomy (NCBI): domain Eukaryota; kingdom Metazoa; phylum Echinodermata; class Ophiuroidea; order Amphilepidida; family Ophiodermatidae; genus Ophioderma; species Ophioderma brevispina. Next base: position 21,639 of record JAMKCH010056703.1, on the reverse strand, counting down.
AGAAAACACGCCTCTAAAAAAATTCACTTCCTAAGACCATTGATGACCCTGGTAATTTGCACTTAGGAAAAAGAGAGATATTTGAGTCAACAGTGACAGCATGTGGCATCAGTAAATTGTTGTTTGCATTGAAAATGGGGCAACAAATGTAAAATACTCGCGTGTCTCATAAATATGCATAAGGACTTTCCAAAATACGGGACATCTATGCTTGGCCTGTTAGGTGGTGCCCAAAACTATGATAATGAAGTGTATGCTCATTAATACTTTCGGGCACCTCAATTCTGGTTACATCGTTTCAGGAGAATCCACAGGTCTGGGTTATTGAAGTCTGTGGAGCAAGCTCAACAACATCAACAAAGGCTGCATCCACAGCTTTGCAAAAATAACAGCAGAGATGTAACTTTTCTGGAAATTTCTGGATTTCCGGATTGGGGCCATAAATAAAAAAAATCCGGAAATGTAAAAAAAAAAATTTAAATTTTTTTTCAATTTCTGAGATCAAAGTTTTCATCATAAAGGTATAACTGCATCAAAAACACAAGTTTAAGTACCAATTTATTTTTTAGAAGGGGTCTTGTACCCAAAATCACGTAAGAAAATACGTTCCCCGGAGCTTCACCGGATGCTACGCTAAAATTTGGCCTTCACGTCGGTTCAAATTTTGGATTTTCGGGAAATGGAACTGCTCCTCTGTTACATCTCTGTAACAGCTATGTCGAAGTTGTGTGTAATGTATTTGTCTCGTTTGGTTAATCCTCATTTCTTGTTTATTAACAAGGGTTTGTTGATTGTATTGTACAGGTAGAGGCTCACAAAGATACCTTAGTGAATGAGCAAGCTTCGTATGTGTTATCCAAAGCAAGCCTGATGCAGATATACAGCATTGCCCAGCAACACCAAACAGAAGAGGTAAGCACCACCTGACATCACTGGATGTTATCATCATAGAAAGTGGCTGTGCCAGACTTCTTTTTCTGGGGGCAAACAGGGAAAAGTGAAAATATTTTTTGGTGGAGGGGCAAAAGTGAAATTTTGGGGGGAGGGTAAAACCTTTTTTATCCTCCCCCACAATTTTGAGATTTTTTAACCAATTTTAATCCAAAATTGCAGATTTTTGCAAAAAAATGTGTTTTTCGACTGAAATTCTTGATTTTTTGCCAAAAATCTGTCATTTTTCTTTTGGCTGTGGGGCCAAACTGGGGGAGGGGGCACAAGAAAAAAATTGTGGAAATACCACCATGCACCTCCACATGCCACCACTGATCATAGAACAGATAATCCCATTTCTCATCCCCCAAAACATGATCCACCCAGGGTCCAAAGGGACCCTTTTTTGCTGATCTACGGCAAAAAAGAGACCCCAAGCAATGACCTTCCATTCTGAAGTATACTCTGACTGAATGTAAACAGATTGCGGTGATCTAAAAAGATAAACTGTAATCCTTCAACTGGAATATGATAGCAATTTCCATGCCCGCACCCTTGGAGTTTAGTGTAAAGATTGGCATGTTTGTGGACATGCAGCCAGTACAATTTTGTGGGCAGACAGACAATATCGGGTTACAGTTTCATTGAAAAACAGCCAGAGGCGAGACATTATGTCTAGGAAATTAAGGTTCCGCACAATTACCTTATGTCTCCCTAGATTTAGCAGGGTCAGCTTCACTGTGCCAAAACAATGAACCAGTGAAGCGAATCTGGGCACTTGTAGCCCCAGTTTCCTGGGTAAGAGTGTTAAACACAGGCCTTCTCTGTAAGCATTTTCAAAATGGCTAATACACTTGAAAACACTGTTTGCCCATCCCATGTTGCTTTTTGTTAGTTTCAAAAGAGACACACAGACCATCATCAAATTGGTAACTTGTCAACATGTAACCATTGATAGCAACATTTTTTTTAAACAGCAACCAAAATTGGACCTTATCATAAAAGAAAATGATCATAAACTTTAAGCCCATATTTCTGGACAGGGTGCAATTCATTTTAAATGAAAAGTTTTATAAATAAAAATGATCTTTGTTTCATGTCAGCTTTGGAGTCCTGTAGTTAATAAAACTTGTCTTTCTATATGTTGTTCTTTATAGGGACAATTGTCTTCGTACTGGTATGGATGGACCAGCAATAAAGGCAGCTATGGTAAGATTTTTTTGCAAATATATACCTCAACTTCACTATTAGGTACCGGCTTGAGGTATGTTATAGGACACGCCAGTAGTCTAGTGGATAGGCATCCGTCTACTGATTGGAAGGTCATGGGTTCAATTTCCGCACTGGAGCAGTCCTAGAAAAAAAAAATCTTCTAGGGTTGTCTGGTACTGTCATTAACTGTTGTATAAAAAGTGATTAGTCACACATTGGGTAAGTAAAAACTTCTGGTGGAATTTCGTACCAAATTGGGGGTATAATTTTTATTGTCCCCGCCGAAACGGAAGTTCGGAGGGGACTATAAAATGGGCTCCGTCCGTATGTATGTCGTATGTCGTGATAAAAATGTAACCCTGGAACATTTGGGCATATCTATTTTCTGGATGAGGCTAGAGTAGCCACAAATTTGGTAATTGTAGAAGGGGAAACCCCTACTTACCATGTAATTCAATTCCCCCCAGGGTCTTCCCCTGGGTCTGTAAGGGTAGGGGATGCGGAGTCGTATGTCCGTGATAAAAATGTAACCCTGGAACATTTGGGATATCTTTTTTTGGATGAGCTAGAGTAGCCAAAAGTTGGTATATTGTAGAAGGGGAAGGAAACCCCCTATTACCATGTAAATTCATGTCCCAGGGTCTTCCTGGGTCTGCAGGGGCTTTTTGATAGGGGGAAAAAAGGTCAATATTGCACAGAAAATGTAAACATTTGGCCAGATTGTGTACGATTATATGGAGTTCCGTATGGGCTCGTGATATAACTTGGTGGAAAGAAGCAGGTTGATGAGTTCTCGAACTGATTATATTTGGGTGTAAAATATGCTAATTCAGTATCTAAAATCTGCATAATTTATGAAAAACTTTGTACCCGCAAGGCTTGTGTACAAGTTTTCTGGAGTTCAGTAAGGCGTATAATGATGTAACTTGGTGGAAGGAAGCGGGACTGGGAGTTCTTGACCGATAGATTTTGGCATATTTCGGGCAAATTAAATCAGTGTAATTGCTAGGTGGGGTAGGCAAAGTATACCACAACAAAGGTAGTAACAGATGTAGTACCCATGTTTTCATTGGAAAGGTTTTTTTAGTTCTGGTTGCAGCATGTGGATCAGTATTTGGGTTGCCAGCATGTTTAGATTTCTTGGAAAATGTGAAATACGGAAAATTTCAGTGTTTCGCACCTTTCCAGACCCCGTACAGGCCCAAATTTAAAATGTGGTTTACATGATTTGATGTGCCCAAATTGAATTACAAATGATTCATAATTTTACTAAATTAGTGAATTTAAGGGATTTTTGCACGATTAATTTACGGATTTCTGAGTCATTTCACCAAAGGTAACCATTTTTGGATTCGGATTTTACACTTCATACATTGCAGTTGCATTTTTGCATGTTAGTGATCGAGACAGTCAGGAGGGGAAACTATTTAAGCAATCGCGTAAATACGAGGTTCCCTTGTTACATCACTATATGACGTTTCTAGTACCTAGTATCTATCTCATACCATTGATATCCAAATCTGGATACCATGAAATCTCCTCATTGTATCTTACCTGGTGTAAGGAAAAGCAACTTTTAATTGCAATTCCCTTGCCAATGTTAAGGATCTTTTGGCTAAACAGTGAAATTGATTCACTTTTTGAGACATAGTCGTTTGTTGATTGAAAGACCGACCCAAATACCTATATGCAAAGTTAAGCGTTGATATTTCAATCCGTTTCTATATGAGAGCTAAGAGGTAATTGTCGCTCAATAGAGGTAAACCAAAATGGGGTACAATTTGCTCAGAATATCAATCCAAACCTCTTTTAGCCCTATGTTTTCAGAGGGTAAATGAGAAAAATGAGTAGCTTTCTTCAGACATCAAAATCTTGACCACATCCGGCAAAATTTGGGCTCTGTGATGAGGCTATTTGCTTTTGGGCCATGGACTTCTAAGACCAAAATCTGGAACTTTGTGTTGTTCTATTTTCTATAGGTAGCAACAATTATTGCTTACGGGCTTGGTGGCCTGCGAGTAAACAATTTAAATGAACATCATTGATGGAAAATGAATAATCCCTGAACTTTTATTTGTGGGACCCCGTAGGCTCAGCGTAAAGAATAAGCTCATGTATTCCTGCATGTCGGAAAGGGACGGATCTTCTAATGTTCCAACATGTGGTTGTTAGCAGAAATTTTGAAATCTGTCTTAGACAAATCCCAGAATTGGTCATCCTTATTTGAGCATGGATATAGATATAATTTGCTTGTACGTAAACAATAAGTTAATGCCATGTATGAAAACATTGTTTTAACACCAAAAATAAGGCATCCCAAAATCCTTCAGTATATTTGCCAAAATATTTCTTGAAAATAAGAAATCTTTTTATAACTCTTACAATGGACCAAGGACTATTAGACTTGCTATTTCCTTACGTTTACGAGTAGTTGTTATGTTATGATATGTGAAAAAGAAAGTGTATTTTGTTTGTGTACGAATAGACTCTTTATAAATGTTGTTATTATTAACAAAAGTGAAATAGTCATTATAATGTATTTTGGTATGTCTTGTAAAATGTTCTATATAGAAGACAACCATGGTGGACACAATGTGTTGAGGTGTCTTTAAATTGTAATTACATTACCTTTTATTTGTAATCACAGGCCAGATTTGACTCCTACCTATCGTCACCAGACAGCTTCATTCTACCACAATGTACCTTACTGCATAGCACTTCACTAAGGTCAGTGATTACTCCCAGGACTATTTTGGGGGGCGGAGGTTATACAAATTGATGTAGTCAGGGGAAACAGGTCAATTGCAATCCTTTATTAGGCTTACTGGGAATAAAAGTAATTTCAATATAATTGAAAGTTAAAACTTGCACTTTTGGGTGCTTGGTTATGTTGTAAATAAATTCAGACTTTTACTTAAACTAATTTATGTATATGTATTTTTTTACATATCTCTACTCTTTTACAACCAAATTTTAAAGACACATAAAACATGTTAGTATATCAAGCTATGAATACTGTAACTAGTACAAGTCTGGGAATTTTATCACTTTTATTGTAAGAAAAATATCACATAATGAAACGTTAAAAAAAATAAAAAAAATAAAAACATTAAAGGGATTAGCAGGATTTGCTAATCCAAAAAATCGAAAAAATCATCAAAATTCATATTTTTATCGTTTTGTTACTGGCATGGATATGCGAACATAACCGCAAGCGTGTCTGGAAATCCGGTTATTAAAGCAAGCAGTACTTTTATCTATTCTGTAATTTCTATACGTGCGTATCAAAATTCCGACTTGTGATCAAAAAAGCCTTCTCAGTGAATATCACAGATTTTCAGCGTGATATGGTGCAACCATGATCGATACAGTTTGACATCAAAACAAACATGTTGATCTTTGTTCATTCTGCACTGGTGTAAACCACAATCAGCTGTTTAGTGCAGATTTTGAGACGCCGTAGATGAGTCTATTTGCGGGAGACGCTGTGACAAATTTCTTCAAATACTTCATTTTTTTTACTATTTGGTGGTTTGTTCCACATTAAAGCAGTTATATGGAATTGTACACACTTATCCCTGTTTATAAGTTAAAAACATGCATTTCCACATTTTTTTGATTCTCTCGCATTATCGCTGCTAATCCCTTTAAGGCTACAACTTTTGATGGCATTAAATTGATGATCTAAAACAGCTGTGAAAAGTAAGCAAATTCATTGGTGATGCCGGGTTCAATTCGTTTAATGACCCCAGTCGTACGGATGCCGTTGAAGTTATTTTTTAGGTTGTTTTTTTTCAAGCGCTCGCGTCATACGCTTTTGCTACTTCGCGCGCGCCTGCCAAAGTTGCGTATGATCGTTGCGTTCAGGGGTGGTTCGATGTTTTCACTGGGTTGGATGCAGTCCTTTCTTGTTGTATTTAAGCTGTAAAGTATCCCAAAATTGGGTTAAAGATGACCTTAAATGATAATGCTGTTTAAGAATGAGAATAAAAGGTATTGATTTTGGGAACCGGTACTCTCTTTAAGACGAATTGAACCAAAGGCGATACCATTATCTTTTGCGTGAGAAGAACGAGGCCTCCCGCCTCGTTAATTTCCACTTAAAATAATGGTATCGCCTTGGGTTCAATTCGTCGTAAAGAGAGTACCGGTTCCCAAAATCATACCTTTATTCTCTAATTTGAACATGAAATCAGTTTGATTGCGTTACAATCTCAGAAGGGTGGGAATATCATATATGATACAACATTGATAGGCAAGTACATTGTATGGAGTCAAACCAGCGAGTGCACTGTTTTAAATGTCTGAATATATTGCAATTATGGGTCTTAATTAGTATGAATAATACAGTATGAACTTCATAAATATCCATGTTTTTAAGGGGGGACATGGTGTCCGTTTGCTTTGAGAGATCAATTGTAGTTTTCTAAATTTCTGACTTCTCACAACTTTCAGGAGTATTTTACTTTTTATTTGGGAAAATCGGGACATTCGTTCAATGTTATGGTTGATCGGAGTGTACGGCATCACACAGAGAAAGATGATTTCTTATGTTTCGTAATGTTTTGAAGCAGCTACTTCCCTTTGTGTTTTGTTTTTCAAGCGTAAATTTAAAGAGAATTACAAAATAAATTACTTTTAGGGTGAAAGGGACCATGTAAGATTTTTTAAATTAAAAAAATAGTATTATTAAACTTAAGTGCCTAAGGGGCGGTTCCATCGACCAGTTAACATCCTACGTCAATTTTATTGCACTGCCATCAATTCTGCGAACGTTATGGCCCATAATATTAAAAATCTAACTGATACAATTGCCCAGGGTGTAACAGTTAGGCCGACTATTTCAAGATACCAGCCCTAATGTTTACAAACCTTGCTGTTAACTGGTCTATAGTACCAAGATGTGTTTTTCGGCGATTTCTCACTCGTGAAAATATTTTGAACTCCATTGGTGTATTGGGTAACTTATCGATGCGCTTCTTTCCATAAAAAAAAATTCTAAAATTCTCGCCGTTAATGAGATTAATTAGCGGGTGCCTAGGATCTCCCAGGCACCAACGGAGTGTGATTTTAAAAATAAAAATAGGCAAACCCTGTTGCCAGAAAGATTTTTGGGCTTATGTAGGGTCATATGCATGACAAAATTAATTATATAATCAGAAAAAATAATTAACCCTTTATGTGCTGAAACGAAGCGATTCATCATCATCAAACTGCGCGCATTCCTATACAACCAAGAGAAGATACAGTAGCTTCCATAATGCATGCTCCATTGGCAGATTTTTGTACAGGTGTCATGGGAATTGTTAGAGATGAAACACTCTTAAAAGCAAGTTTGAGATCAGTACGGCAATTTAGCCAGGTTTCATCACTAAAGACTCACATCAGTACCTGTACCAAAAACCTTCATTGGAAGCAATGCATTGCGGGAAGATAATGAAATCTTTCTTTACAACCTATGGTAAAATACGACGGCCCCCACAAAAAATACAAGAATGACAAAAATGGTAATGGTTGTGTTAAATTATAAATTGGTCTCTAAAAGCAGATCTAAACACCAAAATGATTTGCAATGTGTGTATGCTGTGGAAAGCAGGTCGCGGGAAAAAAAAATGTTACTTTTGAGTGATTGTACGCCCATTTCGAAAACAATGATTTGCCCCCTAATTTCCAGACGAAAAAACCGGAACACATTTATACTGCAGCTTTGGCCTTGTCTTATGCCCCCTCAGAGGTGGTATGAGTTTCATTTGAAAATTCCCATTGGAAAATAGTTCCTTAGGGGAGGAGGGTTCCATGGAACCCCCACCCAGGCACGATTGTAAGTGAAAACACCTTACCCACTTAAAAAGTGTATAAAGAATTGATTAAATTTAGATTACACAAATGCCAATTATTATTTCATTAATAATTGATTAATGATTAATACCAATGAAATGCTTCTTGGAAACTTTATTGGCCTATATCTTTTTTGCCATTTTTCGAAGATTGAAAACTTGCCACCCCCCCCCACTATCTCAAAAACGGTTTGACTATTTACTTCAAATTTGACACAAAAATAGTTTAATTTACATACTTGATCATATGAGAGGAATTTGTATTAAAAACCCTTTTAGTTTTTGAGTTGCATTGATTTTTGTATGGCCACCGGCAGAGTGAAATGGCAAGAGAAGTTTGACGGGGGCCATGGCAAAACACGGAATATAATTTTCGGGTAACATTCTCATAGATCACAGATCCTGGCCATAGTAATGTTTAAGAAAATAAACTTGTTCAAATAACTTTTTATATTTTTGAGATTTAAATGGGGGGGGGGGGCAAAATTGTCATTTTTAATTTGATTTTTTTGGTGCTGTTGACCTTTGACACCCTAATTAGCATACTGGAGGTCGATATGTTCCGAGACACATTATGGGAAAAGGCTCGTAATACCAAACAATTTTGGTATATCACTTGCTGTATTCACAGAAAATCTATGTGCTGTGATTGCACTAATCATAATAGTGATGTGAAAAAATGATGCAATGTCCCCCCTAAAGGGAGGATCATCGGAATAAAATGGGCCTTACAGAAAAAAGACATAAAATAAAATCCTCCTAATCAATTTAGTCCAAACTTGACATGGTAAGGATTGAACTTTCCTCCACTTAATTTTGCCAGTTTCAAGACAGTAGGGTTTACTTTATGTGTTTTTATGTTTTTTAAATCCCCCTAATTTTTTCATTAAATAATTTTTCAAAGCCTAAATGGAAAGTGATTGAAGCTGAAAATCCAAAAGCAAATACGAAAATATCACGGTGGTGTTTTTTTAACTCAAGTATTTAATTTTAGAAAAAATATTTTAGGGAAAAATAATTTAGGGAAACTTAAAAAAAAACACTGTTATTTCAAATAGAAAAACACTCAATCTGCAAAATCTAACATGAGAATTTTCTAAAATTTGATTTCCTTTCATATGACACCTTATTCATCACCAAGGGCGTTGTAGTTCTTCTTGGAAAAAAATTATGAAAAGTTCTTCAGTATTTCTAGAAAATCTCAAAAAAAAAGTTTTGTTGCCAACCCATGTTCTTGGTTTTTAGTGACCACACAGAAAAATAAAAAAATGGTATGGATGTTTGATATTTCTATACATAAAAAACAAGACCTATATGATAACTCATTAAATTCAGTATGAAGATAATTGAGAAAAAACATGTGTCGTTTTTCACATAATTGGCCCATGTTGGTCATTTTATATTAACTGCCAAACATCAGTCCTGTACAAAGGTATGGGAATTTGGAAAACGCATGAGGTGAAATATCTCCAAAATGCCGTTTTTGGAAGAAATTTTAAATTTGGCACATATGTTTCTTTCACCAATACAAATTTCATGATGATATTTCAACAAGATCGGGAACAAAGCCGTAGCGATATCCTAATAATAAAAAAAAAATCTGTGCCATATTATTTCACTATTGCTGTTTTTGGTTTTACCCCATAGGGAGAAAGAGAAGAATCCACAGAAAGCCAGGGATCTAGTGGATTGGTGCATATGTGTGTTGTACCAAGGGGGGATCCTGATCCACAGCAATGCTACACAGACTCCAGTCTATCGTAGGAAGGGACTAACGAACAAGTGAAAACACTGCTCTCTTGAACCAGTCCATTTTTATGTCGGTTTTATTTCTTGTTTAACCTGGGGTTGATCCATTTCACTGGCTGACTTGGATACTATCCCATGATGCCCAGGGAACCCAAAGACGGGGGGGGGGGGGGGGCGAGGTTCTCACTTTGGTTTGGGTTAGGATGTGAGGCGGGTTTGTTTGAACCACTACCCCGAATGAAAAAATATACCAAAAATGCAGATCGTACCCGTTCCTCCTTATTACTGCTTGGGGATTTTGGGGCGAAGCCCCAAAAGTGAGGAGAAAACAACTGTTAAAATGTATGGAGCCAATTTCTGGCAGCAATCATTTTTCACATTTTGTGGTTTGCATGCATTCGTCATAAAACATGACTGACCACTAGAAAAATACACTTGCAAGAAATGCAACCTTTCATATAATCTAAATTGCAAGAAAAAGGGACCGTTCAATATGCCCAAATCGCTTGAAAATGCAACCCTCTCGGCCGCACCATCCCGTCCCCCATTTTACACTAAAACCCACCCCCCCCCCCCGGGCACAAAGACAAACCCTAAACGGATTGCGACACAAAGGGTTGTCACTCGATTTGCAACGTTTGCAAAGATATGATGTACTGCTTGCATGGACCAACAGTCGCCTTAACGTCCCCTCCAAAGGCTGAAGAGATGTGCCAATTCTAATTCTAACCATGGGAGAGGATATATTCAATTAATTAGTCTTATACATTAAGAATTGAGTACCTGAATAAATCCCAGCAGTGGCTGTACGAGATTTACAAAACCGGGGACATGCTTTTCACTAGAGGCAGAGGCAAGAGCCTAAGACCCTAGACTGGCGCTTCTCATCTGTCAAACAGGAGGAACCTTAAGATTTGTGGTAATCTCACTGAAGCTAGAATTGTCTGATGGTTGCAACTTGCTTCCAGCTGACATGATCCGTTGCTTTGACGGCAGAAGTGATTCATCTTATACTCTGTTCATCACCAAACTAGGCAAGATTCTTCCAGCCGGGCAGTTGTGGCGAGGGGGTGTGGGGGTGGAACACCCCCCCGCGATCCTCAAGGAGAGATATAAGAGAAAGAAAGGAAGAGGAATAGGGAAGAAGAATGAACAAAAAGAGATGACATAAGAAACATAAGATTGAACCCAGACTTGGCATAAATCCAATATCCAATATGCCGGCCGCAAACTGTAAGAAAACACCTTACAGTACAGACTGCAGTATGTGATATAACGTCAGAGGCGCCACATGTTAAACGGAATTACTTTGATGTGGCAGATAAACAGGAAGCAAATAATTTTTGCCTATTAGGGGAGAACAAAAGTATAGAAAATTTATGCAAATCTCAGCAGAATTTATTAAAGCTTAAGATTTTTGGTCTTACAAAGGACAAAGGTGATTAAATAGACTATCAATAAAAAATGATGTATGTCCGTGTAAATTATGTGTTCAGGCATCTTCACTAGTGCTAAATAATTATTTGTAAATTTCTGCAAATCACTGTTTGCTATTTCTAAAGAAAAAAGTATAGTACATTTAGACCCGCACCACTTTCCTTCAGCCTATTAAATATAGACTGGCATACCTAAATTACAAAACGTATTTATGATCATGTTTTATGTTAAAAATATTGGGATAGTATATGGAAAGAAATCAATAAATATCTAGGAAATATTCATGTGACTGTTTTCTTTTTTCAACATTTAATATGCAACTGGTCTCTTACAAAATAGTACCGTAAGCAATGGGTATAAGCCCATCCCCAAAAAGGAGATATACTTTAAAAGAGGGGATGGCTGTGAATACCCGGGGAGGGGCCCTAGAATTGGGAGCACAATATCAGGATACAAAATCTGCCAATTCATTTCAAGAGCATAGTATTCACCAAACACATTTGATGTCACTTTTGTTGTAGCAGATATTAAAAATATTAAAAACAAAAGTTCAATTTTCACATAACATTCCTCAAAGTAATTCTTGCCATACCAATACAGGGCCCCATACTTTGATTGCTCAAGTGAATAGTTCCAAGTTTTGAAATGTGATTTCGTTTGTTAATTCCTCCACATGTTTCCTGAAGCTTCTTCTAAAATTACCACCTGGGATTATACCCAGAGTGTATGTTTAGCTCATGTATTTCTTTGTAAAAAATTCGGGGGTGGCTTATCCGAGTGGTTACGGTAATAATAATTTCGACCAATCAACCAAGCCTAAGATTGTTTTTGTGTCGCCTGCAAAGAATTGCAGAAGGCAGACACTTACATGTTACGTGTACAGTCCTTATTTGTCTGAGCAGTGTGCCCATATGGCCGTGTTTTTTTGTTTTCAAGGTTTTAAAGTTTCTCATTCGAGAAGTAAAGTCCAATTGCCACAATATAATGTTTTGAGGAGTCCAAGTGTGTTGAAAATATTTAGATCCAAAACATGATAATGATAAAATGGATGATATAATGTGAAATTTAAAAAAAAACATGAGTTTTAAAATATTGGGCTCGACTGCTTCTCGCCAAATTTTTGTAAATCATAGCTCGACCAATTAATTTGGGCTTAAATTGGGTCAAAGATGCCACCTGGAACTTCTATATGATGAGGTCAAGGGTAATATGAGAGTTCAAGTTATGAAATGGGCTGTAAAATCAAATGACATCGACATAAGTTAAAAGACCAATAAATACAAACGTGGCTACAAAACCAAAGGTTCAGTTTTAAATCCGTTTTTTGTCCCCGTGAGCGGGGTGGCCAGATTCACCTCGCTTTCGCAGCAACCCGCCCTTACTTCTATCCTTCCCTTCACCCGACTTCAACGTCATCCACCCTGAAACCCAACCTTCATACTCTCCTCCTCCACTTCCAAGTCTTCTTTGACGTCCTTCCTCAAACCTCCCACCTCAAATTCAAAAGCCGTTCTTAAAACATGCCCATCATCCTTCATCAGCATGCCCGAACCAATGAACACTATTCGCCTTCACCACCCAGTCCATCGCTTCTTCAAACCAATGCATAAAGTCTCAGTTCTTAATTGTCCATTCAAACTTCACAACCACACAGGCCCTATCTGTACCTCAGGAATCCCCATTCATTTTCCTCAGACACGTTCGCTCCCATACAGCATCAAAAATATCAATTAGAACCACGTTGGACAATCTATGAGTGGGTATTGGATTGGTCGTAGATAGTTTAGGTAACGTATGAAAGTAATAATGAGGGCCCCAAATAACGTGTCGGTGGACCAACGCCAAAAACCATTTGTTACCATATTCAGAATGCAATAGGCCAACCGCCTATACAGGTAGTATTAACATTTGAACCATACGTTCCTTTACCAGTGCCCCGTTGTTTCGACCCACTTCATATCGTATTGACCATCAGGGATATACACGAGTATTAAGGGGAATGCACAGATGGGAGTGCTTTGTAAAATCTAATGCTGTGTGCCACTAACAAACTGCTCTCACCCATATTAAAAAAGTACAGGTGTCCCAATATCATTACACCATAACTTTCATCTTCAAAGCGATATCTTTTCCCAGCAACACTCCCACATTCCCGCAACTTCACACACAAATACCTCGCATCCCAGACCCCACAACCTGTCCCCCAGTAGTGAATCCTCACCAATTTACCCACCTCATCAAACAAAACTTTCCTCCTGTTCCAGCACCCTTCTCCGAATCTCCGACACATAAAATCTCTTGCGAAACGGGATCACTTATCATCCTTGTGCATCTCCAGGGTCCATTTTAATGGAGCAGCCCGGGGAGCTTGAAAAGGCTCTAGACTTTTGAGTTACCCCCCTCCGTTACAACAAAACCCACCTTTATTGAAGGATAAAATAATGAGCATTTAAGGTGCAACGAGAGATTTTGAGGCACTCGATATTGTGTCATAATAGTAATTTCTATAGATTAGACACTCATAGATTTCGTACCTGGTATTTGACTCCAGGAAAAATGTCTTAGAGAGAAGGAAAAAAGGTGATTTTAATTTGCTTTAATTACAATAGAAAACATAGACTGAAATTGGGTATTTGCTTCCTATACGAAATTAGACAATTTCACCAATTTTGAACCAAAGAAACCGTTTTTAGCTGAAGCCTTTCAGATAGGGATATTTTTTGATGATAAGCTTTACAATCGGGGCAAAAACAGTACTTTCCAATTTTTTAAGGGACACCTGATATGTGAAATCTATCGTTGCACTTTAAGAAAATGATGTTTGTGGTTTTGAAATATTTGGTTGGCACGGATGATTTCTATGCGAAATGCATTTTGGCCGCAAAATTAATCGAAATTATTTTTATTATTTTTTTAAAAGTAAAAATATTACCATCTCAGTTTTGTGGGCCGCCAGCTTGAGCTGGAGGACAACTTAGCAATCCGTGGTGCGTGTGATGTTGTGGATGAGTGTGTGTGTGGAACGTAAAATGTTAGTTTAAAAATTTTTAAAAAAAAAAAAAAAAAAAAAAATGTTGGAAGTCAATTGGAACCAAACTGTGTATAGGTGCTAAGGATCCCTCATATATTGATGAGGTCAAGGTCATGTGCCAAAGGTCATGGGAGCGGCCCACAGCTTATATCTTTGAATAGCGAGCGCGAATGCCGAGAACCGCGAAATTTCTAGTTGTATTTTTGTTATTGATATGGGTTTATACATTGTTATAAAGGGTTCAGTCATATTGTTGTGAAGACGTGATAAAAGTGTTTTTTTTAGGAAAAAAGTGATTTAGGGGCTAAAATTATAGCCCGTTTATATCTTTTATTAAAAACAGTCTAGAAATATTAAATGTCAGAGATTGAGGTATTGCTCATGATTAAAATTTGTTTTGCGCTACGAAATTAATAAATCTGATTTCCTTAAGTTTTTAGTCAAAAAAACATGATTTTTTTTACACCAAAAACCAACCATCACCAAATTTTAAACACCAAACCATCATTTTTAAAAATTATTTTTATTACATGTTTCGAAATAAAAGTGGTTGCGTTTTATTTTACCGAGGGGAGGGGGTGCAAATTGTGGTGTCCAAATGCTCCAACTCTTCCCACACACACCACATGGGTTCTCCCTGCTTGTAGTATTGCATTATTTCTTCTACCATCAAAAACCGCAAGTGTTGTTTCCCATGGTATTGATGGGTGTATGTTCCAAGTGTGGAGAAGCTATATATCAAGTAGAGAACACAATCGACATAAATCGGAAACAAGCACCTTTAAATAACAATCATGAGACAAGTTTTTAAAGGGCTATGGTCCAATCGCTAATAACCTCCGCCCCAGAACCCCCTCTTCCGGAGGAAGTGGTAAAATTTTGATATCTGACAGCAAAGCTAAGCTACATTTTCCTTATTACCCGGTGATAGTCCAGGGGAAAAATGAGACTGATACCAAGTGGAAGGAAAGTTTTGAGTGAAAAGTGCCCCATTTTGATGGACCAAATTAATTTTACACAAGTACTCTATGGTGAGACATCATAATTGCATTAAACTATGGCGATTGCCAAATCACATTTTTAGCTCTCGCAATTCAAAACCAGGTGAAATATTGGATGAGAAACTTTACGGTGGCAGTTTGGGGTGAAAAACTTTATATGCTTAGGGTTATCCCCCTTTAAAAGGTACAGGTTATTAAAATGGCAGAGTATTTTTGTCATTTCTTTAAAGTCAAGTGGAATAGATTAGTTAAAAATTAACCCTTGTGATGACGAATCTGCCAACAATTCACAAATAAGCGGCAGCAAAAATAATTTATTGTCCAACTTGTAAATTTACAATAGTTCTACAATGTTTACAACATGATATGCAGTAAAATACTCTTAAGAAATATATACATTTTGTTGAAGTGTTATGAGTAAAGATGTTAAAATATTTTTACTTAAAAACCACAACAAGATGTTGAATTCTGCATCTGTGACTGCCTGAAGAATATGTTTAAAATATAACACTCAAAAACATTTAAAGCAATTAACAGCATATTTTGAGATTTTTGCAAAGTTGCATTGGGTAATGACAGGTATACCTGGAATGGTAGAGCTCAAACACTCGCAAAGAAGGACTTTATAATTCGAACAAATTAATATCGGCGATCTCCGATAATAATTCAACAGCTGCTGGAAAATCCCTTCCAATTGAAATAACCGGGAAGGAAATTGTGCAGTAGTGGTCGACGGATCATCCATTGTTCCATTGGTTCGCAAGTCAAGTTAAAGGTCCTTTTCGTAAGGTTGAAACTATTCAGGCATGGACAGACTCATTAAAATTGGGTGTTTCAGCTCCATTTATTAATTACAATCAGGGATCTCGATCTATTACAAAATCGCTTCTTTAAGACAAATACACATTTTCGCGTTGTCATTCACAGGTATAGTAAATGACAAAACACCACCACTGTGCAAAAATCCCAAATCTTGGAAAAGTGGTGGCGCTCTTCAAAAAAATGGGCCCATGATTGCTATATTAGTTCGGAATGTTAAACATAAAAACTTTGTCAACATAAAACTTGTCAAATTAACTTTCTATACCATAAGTAATAAAAATATTCAGAATAAAGCATTTAACATGGTTTCATACAGGTACAAGAGACCAGTTACATATGAGCTGGTAAAATCTCAATATCTTGGCACAGTTCAGTAGGGTTCATTCACCAGTGTTTTGAAAAACACACCTGGTTTTTGGGCGTGTGTTAATATGATAATCCAGGAGACACTCAGTTGTCAGTTCATGTGTCAATACAAGTACAAAACCACTGAACTGTGTCCCTTTGTGCTGGATAAGAAAACTTGTAACTCATAGTGTTACATTGAAAATGCAACAAAAGATTTCAAGGCTCCATATTTTGCATCGTAGTACTGATTTATAGTTAAAGTTAGTTACACCAAAGTGTTTATCCTGGTTTGTGTCCCCGTAAACGAGGGTGACCGGATACACCTCGCCCTCAGCAATACGGCTGTGTGAGGATTTATTGGAGCTATCAGTATTGGATTGCAAAATTTGATGATAATTGACATCTAAACCCCCAGTCTGCAGAAAAGTCCATGTTGTATTGACTGGATTTGCATTTAGTACAAACCTTGGAAGTGTAACGAACTAATATTGAAAGAACATGACATAATGCATTCAGGAAAATAAATCTGTGGACACGATCAGAGATTGTAACAGGAGAAGAAGTTCTGTTTGCTATAAATCCAAAATTTTTGAACCGACAACGAAGTCCACACTTTAGCGAAGCATCGGAGAATCTCCACGGGAACACATTTTCATACCACAATTTTAGGTACAAAAAATTCAATTGGTAACTTTTTAAAAACATGGTTTGGATTGCAGTTTACCTTTACAATTAAGCCATTTGATCTAAGAAATGGAAAAAAAAAAAATAAAACTCTAAAATTTTTTTTTTCAATTCCATATAATTTTTTTTTTTTTATTATGGCCAAACATCTGGAAAATTCCGGCAAAGTTACATCTCTGCATGGTAAACTCAAGAACATGATATCACTTGTTCAAGAAAAGAGCATTTCGTGATTCCAAGCATTCGTCCCCTGATTATACATTGAAACAAAAAGTTGATATTTTTATCTCATATGAACCGCTAGCCTTAGTCCGTGTACCGATCTTGCATGCAAAAATTCGCGATATCTGTAAAAGAAAAGTTTTGCAATTTTGTATTTTCTGTCCTTTTTTTAAAAGGAAGAAGATATTACAGCACAGTGGCCTAGGGGACGTGGAAACAAGCATTTGCTCATAACACAAAAACCGCAAGCTCGGGATCGGACTCAAATTTATGAATTAAAGCTTTCTCAAAGATATCTAGTGAACCATTGAATAAAACAGAAGGTGCTGGAATGGAATCACAAAATGCACCTTTACGAACACGGTCATGCACTCAAGTATGTGACCCAAAATCATTCACTCAGAAAAATCGATAAGGAAGCTGACCAATCATAAAGATTTTTAAAAAAAGACTATTGTGCTAAAGGGACTATCATGACCAAGCTTAATACACTAAAATTTTAAATAATGGCTAAAAATCATAAAAAAGGCTCTAAAAATATATCCAAACATATTACTACACTCAACCTCAGGAGACATCCCCAGAGGGTTGTATTGAGTACCATCCCACAATGCACCAGTTTGGGAAATTTCACCTCAATAAGGCATGTGATCATAAAATCTTAACACTTTAGTCTGCATAAGGAGGTCTAACAGGCAGGATTTCATTGAAAAAAAATGAAAATCCTACAGTTTGTTTCCAAGAAAATTAGCATGGATCCACTTGGACCCCCTTAGCACCAACAGTACTGGCATGTGTTTTGTTACAGTAAGATAATAGGCACATTGCAATGCATTATGGGTTTTGGTTTTAAAACAACCTCTGGGAAATTTGAGTTGTTTTTTTTTCATACTAAAATAATTACTACCTTTACCGTTACACTTGATTGTTTTTTTTTTTTTTTTTTTTAAACTACAATAATTACATACAGATAAGGTAACCAGTGATATTTATATCACAACATTTTGCAGGTAAGGTTTAGTAATCAAATCCAACACAGTTTTTGTGCAAAACTGAAAGAAAAGAAAATAGTACATGTCGTCTTTTAACACAGTCTGATGTCTTGGTTTTTACCCTGGGGGAGAAAGTGAAACCCTAGTCTTTGTGCTTTTTCCACAAGATATTTTTTAACGAAATATTTAATTCTAGCATTTTCATATGCAAGAATGGCCAAACGTGTACCTCTACATTTTTGTAGACATTTCATATGAAGCTCCCATGGATGCAAAGGAGATATTGCCATTCATGCCATCAAGCGCCACTACTGCGCAATGTCTTTCAGGGCATGATGGAATCAATTGTAATACCTCATTTGCATCCATGGACTTCTATATGAAACGTTACCCATTTTTTAACGTGGAAAATTTTGTCACAATCAATATAGATTTTAAAATTGGAACGTTGCTCTTCAAAAATGCCTATAAATTGCTCTAAGTTTTTTTACATTTGTTTCATTCCAAAAACCTTATCCTATTTTTTCTGGAATTAACATACAAGTAAATTTGACTTACTTCACAAATTATTGAATCACTTTGAATTAAATACTAATGATATGGACTAATTGTGGAACAGAGGGCTTATTGATACAATAAAACTTTCAGAAACTTTTTCTGACATATATTAAAAAAGCTATATACCATTCAAGATCATTTTTTCTCACATCCCACCTGACCTGATTTAAAACTGATTTAAAATAATCCATACTGATTTTAATTGATCTTAAATTATTTTTTCAATGTGTTTTTAAAAAACAGTTTCAGTTTTTTAACTATAACATTCGCGATGTGCACTCGGTCTGCTCAACAACCAAAAATTGAGTAGAAAGACCATAGCTGGAATAAAAAAAACTCTAAAAAAACATGTGAAATTGCCTTAAAAGACACAAAATGGGCTTGATATAGATAAAACATGGACATTTGGATGAACCACCCCTGAAATGTGGCATCCCTTAGCATTAACATTTTATTCAATGAATAATCAAAGAAAGAATGTAATTATCTTATTTACGTGCCTAAGTCACCACAATTATACTCTTATTATTATTACTATAATACTCTGGGTAAAAAAAAAATCCTCCCCCCAGCTAGTCTTAGCCTATTTTTTTCCTGCGTAAGGGACAGAGTCCAATTCATTTCTGTATTTTATCATATTGTTGTGAGCAGATTATTTTTTTTTGTCCTGGGCATCTCAATTAACATTCTTAATGTGCACGGGCATTTTCAACAAAATATGAAAGCCTTTAAAGGTGCTACAGAGATGTTTGAGGCACCCAAATATTGTGTCATAATAGTAATTTCATATAGACTAGACATCAATAGAGTTCTACCTTGTATGTGGTTAGAAATACCTTAAAAGGAGAAAAAAATGTGTTTTTTGATTTGTTTGATTCAATATAAAACTGGGCTGAATTTCGTATTTGCTCCTAGCGAAATTTAGATATTTCAAATTGTTGTACAAAGAAACATTTTCTCACTTAATCCTTTCAGATGGGTTTATTTTTGATGAAGCTTTACTCAGGCCAAAATCAGAACTTTTTCAATTTTTTAGTGACACCTGAAATGTGAAATCTCGCGTTGCCCTTTAATTTTCTCGAAATGATTAGCCTGGTCCCTTGAAACTACGATAGATTTTACCACAAACATGTCCAGATACTTTATTGCACAGGCTACTTAGCAGAAACTACTTTCATTTTACCTTTATATACCTCATCCATAGATCCCGTCATCTGATTGGTTAAAAACGTGAGGCATAAATTCAACTAGCTTCAAGAATTGAAAAAAATGACTATTCCCTGGGAGAGCCGGCATCTCATTCATGACCTATACCCTGACACCTCCTCCCAACAGAGAGACTTCTGTACGGACCTATATATCCATCCGTAATGATGAGTGTACATATTGAAGCTCAGCTGGTGTAAGAGATAATATAAGCAGACCGTATAATTTTGTTTACTCGTTGTGGGGGAGTCTGTGCTTTATGTAAGTCTGATTACCAAACCGGATACAAAACAAGAGCACGGACGGCGAATCGCAGCATCAGTAGCCTATTTCATGCTTTGAGGTTGTTATTATCGGCTCGTACTTGAACCTATCCCTCTGATGTTGTTTGACAGCGATCTGTCATAGCAGCCATCGCCCGGCGTCGCGCTTTGCTTTGGAATTTTATATTTAAATGGCTGCGCCCATGGCATCGGCACGCAGGTTTGACGGGTCCGTCTGGCAACCGATTTTCTACCTTTGATAAGCACCTAGATCCAAAGTTTTCTGCATAAATCAAGATACAACATTGTGTTATAGGTGATTGTAACAGAAATATAAGTTGGAATTATCACATTTATCGTGATGTTTGTGTGTTTTCATCGTGTTAGGAAATGTTTGAAGCGGTGATTGTAAAAGTTGCTGAATTCGGCATTCGGAGCTGCAAGGAAAATTGTACCATCTTGCCTACAAAAAATGGCAATAAGTCGATTACGGCGATCCGTTTTGGACTCCAACAGCACTTCCTCAACACAAGAAGGTTTGATTGTAATTCTTTACAAGCTTTGGACCCTAAGTTACACAAAAGATTGTTAAACCATGCATGCCCGCCATGACAACATGGCCTACAGCTCTGAGCTACCATGATAGAGGCCTGTGTTATGACAAAAATCTATATATTCGGTCTATAAAACAAATATTGACTGCTTTTTATTCGGAGCATGGTGACCTAAAGCCTATGGTGATCTCGGAACCATACTATGCCCCTCGGGTCGCCTCGGGGGGCATAGTATGGTTTCGAGATCACCTTGGCCCTATAGTCAACCATCCCTCATAGCAGTCAATATTTGTAACATGTGATTCCATCAATTTATTAAGCAAGGACAAGCTTGGAATGACTAATAAGCTTCACTACATCCGGCAATCGGCAAAACCAATGAAGCTTGCTTCTTTGAGATCCTGTGTAAAATCTTCTTCGCATGAGCTCAATCTTCGATCACAGAGAGGATCTTTTTTAAGATCGGCCTTGACGGCACATACCCGGCTTTCATGGTAGAGACGTCTACTGGTATAGCAAATATTGACTGCTCATCGAGGAAATGGTGCAAAATACTACCCTTAGTGACTGTAGACCGTGGGCCTACTATTTTCCCGAGAACCTAAGGTCGAGTGAAAATAGTAGGCCCACGGTCTCCCAGTCACCGAGGGGAGGTATTTGCACCATTTCCACGAATATAGAGCATCACTATTTTTTTTATATAACATATAATATTTCACTCATTGAAAAACTTGCCAATGTCGAGATCAGTTGCCACCCATGCACCGCAACTCATTCACATGTTCATGATAAC
>JAMKCH010056696.1:0-27834 GCA_023653785.1 Ophioderma brevispina | reverse complement strand
CCCATGCTATTTAGGTATCGAGTTCGATTTCGCCATGGTTATTTGCAATAGAAAACATTCATTACTAACAAAGATGAAAATCCACAAAGTATAAATGTACTGATTGTTGTTTGGTAATTGTTGGTTTTGCTGCTGCTGCTGTTGTTGTGGTTTAGTTGTATTGTTTTACTTTAGAAGAACATTTTTAATGAAATTACGGAAAAGAAAATGAAAAAAGGTTGAAAACTCGGTCCATTGTCTTATATCCGTGCGGATCTGGACTTGGGAGCAAAACGTGGCCTTGTTAAACTTTAGTGAAAATTACGACAATTTGGACAATTTGTAGTAGGAGACTTAACCCTTACTTTTGGTTAATCTTTATAGCCTATAAAACTAGTAGAATGATGTTAACTTGATATTACCAAATTATTATATGAACCGAATATGTCACAGAAAACTAATGAAACGTTTTGTGATTTTGGTTCCCCCGCTCTATGTTACTATAGTACTAACATTGATATCATTTATTCTTCCAGTAAGGGCATGAATGACAGGCGTATTTTATTTCGTAGGTATAAACAATATGTAATAATAAACACTTTCTAAAACCTAGAGATCTTTGTAGTTGTTTTATTTGTATGTTACAAAATATACAAGTCTTTCCTCCTATATAGTGTAAAAAAAGTCGCGATCGCAATAGATTGATTTTAGTGTTTCAGCGAATACGGTAACCCCCTCATTGAAAACAAGAATGAATGACCCTAAGCCGTGAGATAAGAGGATGAAACGAAAGAGAGGCAATGTTTTAAAAATGTGTTTAAAAGTCGTTATTAGTCATTATGATTCCCTTGGGGAAAAACTAACGCTTGGGGACAGATTTCTGGCGTTCGTCCCATTGAAAAATAGACGATTTGCATAAAATCTTGATAAAAAAATAAAATATCTTATCAAACAATTGTAGTTCCCTAGAGAAACGTATTTAAAAGTATTGCTCTTTCTTATTAATCGTTTCTAATTTTGCAAATTCATGCAGGGGAGTCGCGTTTTTACGTACAAAACCGGTTATAATGCTTTGGATGTAATGCTTTTCCACTGAAAAATGTGCAGCTTTGTTCATAAAACCTATCATAAAAGTAAATTCGTTCGACAATTTAGTTCCCCTACAGAAAGGCTATGTCAAGGTGTGTCTTATAGTAAACATCGTAAAGATGTTTAATTCAGTCCCCGGCAATCGCGTTATTACATGTCAAATATTTAAAAATAGCCTTTTTTGCCTACAAAATTCAAATGCATAAAATCATTGAAATTTAATACAGCTGTATTTGCTGAAAAATAGAGATGTTGGGATCCAAAAGGGGTCTCAAACGATGAAAAGGAATCATAATGAATGCATTTCTAAAATGTGCCACATATAGAGAACTTCCTTACTTGGGGCTACCCTTAAATATTTAAAATGGTCCTTAATGATCAAACGAGGCCTTTTATACTTATATTAAAATTCTATATTAGTGAGTAAAACGACATTTCTGTAATTATTAGTCATGGTCTTAGTTGGCCTTATTACATATGTAGAAGTATTTCTAAAATATCTGCCACTTTTATTGACCAACTCCCCCCCCAATTCAATGTTGAATCCTGAAATCTGTTTCATTAGAGAATAATCCAACATTGATGGTAGGGGTGGGGAGGGTGGGTATACCAAAGCTTGAAACTATTATAAGCAAATACTTAGTTCGCCAGGTATAGCACAGGTGAATTTAAGTTATATATTTTTAGTGCTCAGTACACTGTAATACTCTCCGCTACTGACAAATGACTCTTGCGTAATGCAATACCACACATGAATTAACGTTTGACCCACGGCTTTACACAAATCTGGCATATAATATTATCACCTTTGACAAAAAGCATATCTAAAAAAGTAATGACATATAAAAATATGGACGAGAGAGAGAGAGATTAATCAACGCCAGGGCGACAATTTCGAGGTCCAGAAAAAAAATTAACAACATTGGCGGGATTCAAACCTGCGTATTTTGGCATTGGTAGTAGGCTGAGTTTGACTGTGCCACCTTGGAATGTCGATGTTCAATTTTGAATCAAATCGTATAAAAGCCCGTACCATTTCATTGGAGGCGTGTTTAGCGAGTTTACTCACACGCGTTACAGTATGAAAAGTGCCTTTTCTGGTATTCTCTTCATTTCCAAAACAACCTTTCACTTACGAGGGATCATTACAGGTTTCTATCATTGATGTCGATTCAAAACATAGTTAACGTTTACGGAAATTTGGGCACGCTTTAAACACCCGAAAAAGAATTGGAAACTATGAGACTCTTAAATATCCTTCTGGGGTAGGCGTTCTACACCGTGTATCTCTATGGTGTAAATCGTTGGGTGTGAAGCGTCATGATTACGCTAGATAACCTCATACCCATCGCACGGCGTCGTCGTCAGCATAATCAAGAAGTGTGTGAACGCACGTGTATCCGGTGTAGAGGGAGGAATTTTTAGGACGCATTTGATGGATTCTTTTGAATCAAGTACTACAAAAATTTTGACCCCCCCCCCCCCCCCCCCCAATATTTTATTTTACATTGAATTATGATTTTTCCAAAATATACACTTTGCTCAAATTCCAGTGTTCGGTGATTTGTAAAATGAAGGAAACTTCCCTTTCCCCCAATCTGCCACTTGTTCGCAATAGATTTATTTTTAAAGTGTATGCAAATGGATTTCTACCCATTTGATAAACTAACAATGTGAATCAAACCAGAAAGCATTCGAGATTAATTGCTTAGGCCGAACGTAAACATCACCTGACAAGTATACATTAGGATGCAGTCTTGAGAGTGCGTGTATAGGATGGGGATTCACGATTCAACCATATTGCGGGTTCGAGTCATTAAGGGGATATTTTTTTTTAAATAGTAGCTTGTCTGTAATCAATTGAGGTTAAAGGTGGCCCGTAATCTGGGACCATATTTTATTATACGATTTATTTGTTCATTTCGGTTTGGTTGGTTGACAAGTGAAAATGGCCATTTTATAAATTTGTAGTGTGGTGGTGTTAAATATTTTGCACGATCTCTGAAAAATCTGATAGTTATTAAAAGAAAAAAATAAAAATTACAACTGCCATGATTAGGTCTCACCCGGTCTAAATTTGTTTATAAAAATTGTACATATAGAGAACGTTCACCCTTTTTGTGACACACTCTAAATATTTAAAAAAAAATGCTTTCCTTATCTTTCTACGCCGCCCCTGAAAGTTTCGGCAATATGTTTGATGAACACAAAAAGGGTCTGCACTTTGTTAAGATCAAATTTGTAACTGATTTGGGTAATTTTGGATGGTTGAAGTTTCTTTTAATACTTCAGACATTTCTGATTACACTACCATGTGCTTTGTATTAAAATATGGTACGACAAAAGTTCAAAATACCCAAATGTCATCATTTTATCATGATTGGCCCAAAATTTTGGTACTAAAAATAGCCATAAGATTGAACAAAAAATATCAAATCCACCCCATTTTGTTTTTTACTATGTGAAAAATAGTACCCTAATTGATATATAAGCATATAAATAAAGAAAAACCCTGAGCAGAAGTTTAATACAGCTTCGCTTCGATAGGCGTTATACAAAAAGGTGATTGTGCTGACAAATGGCACAAAACTGTGCAAGTAAAATAGCGTTAATACAGTCACAGGCACTCGCGTTATACATGTAAAAAATATTTAAATTCGCCTGTTTGTCTACAATACTCAAAATCGCCAAATCAATGGAATTTTAATAAAGCTGTAGCAGTGTTGAACCAATGAGAACGTTGGGGACATCCAAGGGGTCCAAAAAATGAAAAGGAATTTAATGGTAGCCGAATGTGCAAATAACTGTAAAAAGAGACTCGAAAGGGCAATAAACTGTAAAAAAACGTCGTTGGAAACTGATGTGAGTCCAGCTGCCAGTCAAAAAGACGTTATTTATTGAACATTTTAAAAGTTTGAGAGAGAGGAGAGGGAGGAGAAAACAGAAGCGGTAGCGTAAAGGCGGGTGAAGAAGGGGCACATTGCCCCCCCCCCCCACACACACACACGGGTCGCAGAGAAGTTGCTGACCTCCCCCCCCCCTCTCTTTTTTGAACGACAGGGGCATACCGGGATACACATGAGGGGAAAAGGGAGGGAAGGGAAAAATGACCAGGAATTGAAGGAGGGGGGAAGTTTAAGTACATGATGTTGAAAACATTGCCTGGGCCTCCAGTGTCTACATATCATTGTCACTTCAACGCAATAGAAGGATCGTCGAAAAATGCGTCAATCTGAAAGCCCGGTATTTGCCCACGGGCCAAAATGTGAAAAACGCCAGGAAAAGTTTTTGAACCCCTCCCTGTTACGCCCCGAATAAGGAGAGAGAGAAAAAGTACATAACAAGATCGAGGATTGAGAAGAAACATTTCACAGAAACACAGTTTCCAAATAAGCCCAGACCCTGACGACAGAAGAATAATAAAAGAAAGAGAAATGCTAAAGGAAAAAGAAGAGGGGGCTTAAATTGCTGGCAAACGGGACAATCGATTGATCATGCAATGGGTAGATTATAACCTTCTAAGGAACCCGGACTTCGTTTCTAAACTATAATTTTTAAATTTACAATATGTGAAAGACCGAAGACCGCGCTCCTCACACTTATGCAGATAAAGATGCGGTGTACATGAAAGAATGTATGCAAAACTACCTTATTGTTAAGTGTTCGTGTCAAAATTGTAAATTTCACCAGAGGACGAAGGAAGTTTGTTAAATCAATTAAAAAACATGTTTGATATTGTGTCGTAGGTCACAATACGCACGTGTGATGTACGCTCACTATATACAATGTGTGCAGTACGTACTTGCAAGTGCAGGACACATTGCAGGGGACTACGAGCTGTGCGGTTCTGAAAGCGTTTCATGACGTTGTGTAAATTCATTCATATTTTAAATTTCTGAATGCTACAGTAACAATTGGTTTGGTGGAATAAAACAGAGGTACAAATGTAGTAATTGTTCAATTTGGCTAAATTGGCGATAATAAAGCAGTAAATGTGAAAATAGTAGTCATTTTTAAAATTGTGAACATCAAGAAAAAAACAATAAATATGTCATGTCTTGGTTGATATATCGCTATATTTAGTGATTAATTCAAAATGTACAAAATGTCCACTACAAAATGCCAAAAACAAGCTAGTGATGTGATATGTACTTCTCGAGTTAAAACGTTTTTGGAAAGCATCATTCAGAACAAATTTATTGAAAATTTTATGCAAATTATTCCTATTGTTTAAAAACTACAAGTGTAAATTTTTGTTAAAAATATCTGGTAAGGCTTTGGACTCTTATGAACTGATTTCTATCAAAAAAAACGCAACATGTACTATGTTTTGAAGGCACCTCAGTTGATCTCGCGGCATCATCTGCAGCCCTAAAGGTATAGGCCAAGGAGATAATAAAATAAAACAATGGAAAGGTGGAAATTTCTGGGAACAACCTGAAATGTCAAATGGCAGAAATGTGTATAGATAATATACTAAAAGTCCCCAACAATCCTCTTTGTGATTTTCAGGAATAAGGGGGCAAAGTTTTACAGGGTAAAAAATTACGAAATTTCAATGTCCTTAAATGTGTTCCAACATTTTTGTCATGTCCAAAGGATTAAAAAAACAGGTATAGTTTTCCCTATCTATTGGCTTGTAGTTTAAAACTATATGGTTATACAAAAAATGCTCAAGGTCATTCCTGGGCGGTAAATTTCAGACTGGTCGGATCTTCTGAAAGATGTGTCAAATTCTTCATCTAGTTGTACATGAACATCAAATGAATATTTAAACAGGTGATGGTCATTACTGCAAAATTCAGGGACAAGTGTGATGGGTTACAGGCTCTATGGGGGTCACTCCTTGATGCTCTTATATTCAATATTGGATCCATGTAGGTGATTTGAATAAACATTTTCTGTTTTAATATGACTCTAAAGCAATTTGAATCTGGTGTCAATGAATTGGATCACCTTTGAAAGATTTACCCCCAGGATGACCTTGAAGATTTAGGTCGGTAGAAAAAAAAAAAATATTAAACTTACAGGTTGTAGATAGGGGCAAACTATACCTTTTATTGATCATTGGGACATGACAAAAAAGTGGAAAAACATTTAAAGACAATTCTAATATTTTTAATTTGGACCCCTGTACAAACTTTGCCCCCTTATTTCTGAAAAAGCACAAAGAGGATTTTAGGGGACTTTTAGTATATTAATCTAGACACATTTCTGCACCAATACTGACATTTCCAGCTTGTTCCCAGAAATTTCCACGTTTAAAACGAAAATTCTTGGCCTAGGAGGCTTCTCGCTTATTTCGTCGGAAACACCTCTTGTGTAAAGCAATTACACACGTATTATTGCGTTGTTACCACACAGTGACCATTGAAAAATCCAAAAACTGCACTTTGGTGTGGGGGTTTGATCTTTGGGCACTCTATCTCAGCCTTTTTGCACGCTTTTTTTACAAGTGAGGTGTTAATGAAAAGAGAAAGACAAAGGCACAAAATGTATATTTAGAAAACTTTCAAAATGGTCTGAATTTGGCACAATACTGATCAAAAAAAAAAACAATGCCGAGATACTTTTGTGCCAGGTGTACATTATCGTCAGAGAAGGGTGGATTAACCGCATTAAGAACTCAAGAGCTACAGCCTTTGAAGCTGTTAAGTCTGATACATAGAATTGTCTCTTGCAGGAGCCAGGATAAAGTTAACCCCTCCTAGAGTTCCCATGAAGCCAATTCGTCGCCCACATCACATTACTGTCTTATCTGACATTTTTTTACTTTTTTGAGATATTTAATGTAATTATGTTATAGTCCATTACAGGCACAAAGTTACAATATTCAAGGTTGTCCTTAAAGGTTCCAACATTTTTTTTCCATGTCCAGGCTTAAAAAAGGTCTCTTTCCCTAACTAGGCTTTGTAGTTTAATAACTATATGTAAAAAATCTTCAAGGTCATCCTGGGGGTAAATTTTTCAAATGTGGTCGGATTCTCTGAAAGATGTGTCAAAGTCTTCAGCATCCTAGGTTTGTACAATGAACATCAACTGAATATTTAAACAGGTGATGGTCATTACTTGCAAATAACAGGGCCAAGTGTGATGGTGTTCTACAGGCTCTATGGGGGTCCCACTCTTTCTGCCTTATATGTCAATATTGAATCCATGTAGGTGATTTGGATAAACATTTCTGTTGAATATGACTTCTACAAGCAATTTGAATCTGTTTATTCACTGAAATTTGATCAACGTGAAATATTTACCCCCAGGATTACCTTGAATGCGTTAGGTCTGTAGTACTTAAACTACAGTTGTCGATAGGCAAACTATACCTTTTATTTTATTCCATGCCCTTGGGACCTGACAACAAAAATGTTGGAACACATTTAAAGACAATTCTAATCTTTGTGGGTAATTTACTCCTTAAAACTTTGCCCCCTTATTTATGAAAAAGCACAAGAGGATTTTAGGTGACTTTTAGTATGTTATTCTAGACACATGTCTGCACCAATCCTGACATTTTCAGTTTCTTGTTCCCAGAAATTTCCACGTTTAAAACTAAAATTTCTTGGCCTAGTAGCTTTTCCTTCTCGCTTATTCGTCCGAAAACCTCGTTGTGTAATCAATACACACGTATATTGCGGGGGGGTGTACCGAGGGTACCACCAGGTGGGGTGGACCTTGAAAATCCAAAAACTGCACTTTTGGTTTGGGGGTTTGCATCTTTCGGGCACTCTTTCTTCAGCCATTTTTGCACAGCTTTTTTTACAAGTGAGGTGGTTAAATTAAAGAGCAAGGACAAGGCAACAAAATGGATATTTCGAAAACTTTCAAATGTCTGACTTGGAACAATACTGATCAAAAAACATTCCGAATACTTTTTTGTTCCAGTGTACATGATAGTCAGAGAAGGGTGGATTTAACAGCATTAAGAACTCACAAGAGCCTACAACACTTAAGTCTAATCATAGAATTATCTCTTGTATGAGGTTTTATTAATTTCAGTAAAAGACCATTGCCAGTTGAATTTTTTACCCAAAAAAACTAAAAAATTAAAATTTTTTACTTTTTTTGAGAATTTTGCATGTAACTTATGTTATAAGGCCATACATGCACAACGTTACAATCTTGAAAGTTCCCTAATTAGTGAGATATGAATTAAGAATGTTGATCAATAAGCGTCAATTGCACATTGCATTTCACATACCGCATTAATGTTTCAATTTAACAGTAATTTCAATAGAGTAAATAACGCTGTTTCGTAAAACAAGCTGTTTTACGCGTTTTACACATACAGTCTCTGCCTCGTGAACATTTCAACCATGCTGCCAAATTACAATTAAAGTCTTTTGTGCATGGAATTATACCAGCCCAAACCCAGAATCCTCTGTCCAAACAAATTCTGAAGTTAACACCCTTCTTTTCCACTCTGCAACTGCTGCGCCCGACACTACATTAACGCAAGCCTACCTATTACACCACGGCACCCGAAAAAGCATTAAACAGTCTATGGCCCATGTCACCAACAAGAACAACAGAAAAGCAATGTTATAACTTACACTGTGAACAAACAAGTTCCTTAACACCTTTAAACTTGGAACCCAAAAAATTGGCCAAGAACAACCCAATTGAAAAGAGGGGCGCAATACCAAACCAAATCTATTTTTCAAGCCTGGACTCTTCCCAAAACCGACTACACAACGCAATCATACCACACGCTGAAACCCAACCTTGAGCCCACCGCATGAAAAATAACGTTATAAAAAGATTGATGGAACAGTATTTGATTCCGGACACCAACCGAAACTGTCAGCGATAAGGAAATGATTCCCAATAAATTGCGAAGTGATATATGAAGAAAAAATTCTTTTCTTAGAATCGGCTCTTGTAGAGTGACGACCTAAGCGACCTGGCCTACACATTTAAGAAATTCATTAAAAATTCAACAACAATGAACACAAAGTGGCCCACAAAAACCCACTAGAAACAGACATCCGAACTTGATAGATTATGGCCTGCTCAAGGTATCCTGTAAAAAAGGTGGTGATTTATTGCCGACTGAAATAAAAAATTAAATACAGGTATAAGTGGAATAAATAGCAGCCCAAGACTAGGAATGAAGGACGAAGGAGTTAAGATACAGGAGTGAAAATGCATGATACCAGTGCCCCTGAGGAAACTATGTTTGTGAACCGGCAGTTTCAGTTCATCATTTTATTTCACCCTGACAATACATATAAAAGTGTAAAAAATATTATTAGCGGTGGGGTGGACCAGCAGAGCAAAGCTCGAATAATTGGCCACCCTTATTATTCTTAAGTTACAAGACAAAGACCTACATGTGCAGAACGAACGTAAACGAAAACATGTGCAGAGTACAGGACAAAACAAAAGCATATGAGACCATACAATAAAGAGTGCAATAGTTGGCAATGGAACAGTTTGATTAACTGAGTATGTCATTTTAAGGCGCCATAAAAGAATATAATATAAATTGGTACAAGAGCCTAAACCAATGTAAATGGCAAGATACAATAGATTCATGCAAAAATAGTTTAAGTATCCACTTGTAATAACCAATGATAGTAGATACACTACGGCGTTTCAACAAGATGTAAATATCAACTGGTAAAGATTCAAATAAAATCTTGAAATGGTATAAGAAATAATTATATCACGCTGTTTTGGCTCATTTATTATGACTCAACCCAGAATAATAATAAAAAAACGGCTACGCAACCGACGACTCACATCCTGAGCAAATTTAAGAGAGTTATTTCATTGCGGGTAGATATGATTTTGCACAAGACTCTAGATACACACAGTAACCCCATTGGGAATGGTTGGGGCAACCAAGAGGTGCTACAACATCGACCAGACCCCGTGGCCACACGGCAAGACGCCCGCCGGGAATTTTAATGAGTATGGGCATGACCACAATATCGCTACTTAATCAGTTTTCAAAACTCTGTCGTCCACTGGTTTAAATTTGGTTTCTAAAAAAGGTGAACCTGCAAGGAGTCAGACAGCTGTGACATGCATATGCATCATACACACAATAAAGTACATTAAATATTTAAAGGCCATGTATGCAATAAACATACGCATGATAGCAACAATATGTTAAAGAAAAATTAAATTAGTTTACTGGGAATAATTATTGTTTTACTATTTTTTGAAGGAAGACAACAGAGTTAGTATTTTTAATGTTTCATGTTAGGTTGTTCCAAACAAGAGACCTTGATGTCTAATTGTGTTACGAGCCAGATCAGTTTTAAGTTGTAATGGTCTATATGTATCCACAGATCTAACAACATAGTCGTGGATTGCATTGACGTGACATAAAATCTGAGTCAAATTCTTGGGAAGTCAGCTGTTAATAAAATCTGAACATAAAAGTTGTAATTTGGAGCTTAGGTATGTCATTGAATTGTCAGAGTTTTTTTGAGTGATGGCCAATAAAGGTGGTGTGTGGGCAAGAAAAAGCGAGTTTGTACATAACGAAAATTTTCTTTTGTTTTAAATTATGCTTTATTTACAGTTGTTACGGTCTGCCCAAATTATTTACAATATTGATGTGCGGTAGAAACTAAACTGTTATACAGGGTATAAATATTATGGGTAAAGAGTGTCCCTTCGCCTAAATAAAATTCCAGAATATTTGGCACATATTTTTGCTACATATATATGTGATGCTTCCAAGTTAGTGCTTCATCGAGTGTGATTCCGAGAACTAGTAGAGAACTTTGTCCATTTTTTGTTTTTCCTATGTGTATCGCTATAACTTGATAAGAACGGTTGCTAAACCTATTTTTGAAAACCATAAATTTGGTTTTTGTCATATTGAGTGGATAATTTATTTGCCTTAAGCATTGGAAATTACAAAGTTCACATTTTATTAATTGTATGAGATATGGGAAATTTTTTATGCGAACTAGGAGATTTGTAATCGTCTGCGTATCTAATAAGTTGAAAATATTAGAGTAAAACGTATATCATTTAGATTACTATTAAAATAATGGACCACGAATTGATCCTGTGAACTCCGCATAGGGAATTCTTAAAGATGATTTGGCATTATTAATAAACAAATTTGTGATCTATCAGTAAGATAATTCCTGGACCACTCGAGGGCAAACCACGGACACCATAATGGCCAAAATTTAGTTTAACGTGGACCCATTTCTGATACACCTGAAATCGTCAGTATGGTGCAGAAATGTGGTCGAGAATAACATACTAAAAGTCCCCTAAAATCCCTCTTTGGTGCTTTCAGAAATAAGGGGGCAAAGTGTGGTAGGCGGGGTAAATACAAAATTTAGAATTGTCCCCTTAAATGTGTTCCACACATTTTTGTCATGTCGCCAAGGATCAATAAAGGTATAGTTTGCCCTATCTACAACCTGTAGTTTAAGTACTACGACCAACTCATTCAAGGTCATCCTGGGGGTAAATATTTCAAAATGATTTAATTTCATTGAAACCAGATTCCAATTGCTCGTAAGGTCATCTTAACAAACAGAAATTGTTCATTCAAATCAACCTACATGGATTCAATAGTGACATATAAGTCAGAAGCAGTGACCCCCATAAAGCCTGTAGAACCCCATCACACTTGGCCCTGTCATTTTGCAAGTAATGAACATCACCTGTTTTTAAATTTTCATTTGGTTTCATGTACAACTAGAATGAAGAATTTGACACATCTTTCAGAAGGAATCCGCCATTCGGTGAAAATTTACCCCCAGGATGAACTTGAGAGCCTTTTTCCCATATAGTTTTATTAACTACCAGCCATAGATAGGGCCAACTATACCTTTTTTAATCCTTGACATGACCAAATGTTGGAACACATTTAAGGAAATCGATATTCGTATTTTTAATTTTTACCACCCCTGTACAAACTTTGCCCCTTAGTTCTGAAAAATGCACAAGAGGATTTTTGGGGACTTTTAGATATTATTCTAGACACTTTCTGCCTTTCGACAATTTCTGACCAATTTTCCAGCTTGTTCCCAGAAATTACCACACCTTTCCATTGTTTATTATTTACTACTCTGGCCTATAATGAGGGCAAGCTTGAAAGGAAATGTATGATTTATTGTGTCAAATGCCTTCGAGAGGTCCAGGAAAACACCACCGCTGTGACTGTTATTATCCAGATCAGACAATATTTTGTTTGTGGCTTTCTTCCATAATGGCCATATATGAGGAACAATTAGAACGCAAACAAACTGTGAATATGAATCAAGTCCAAACGTGAAATAAAATTATAATTAACCTTTTAGGGGCAACGATTCTCTCAAAATTTTTTTTAAAAACAAGGGAGTA
This sequence comes from Ophioderma brevispina, assembly GCA_023653785.1. Taxonomy (NCBI): domain Eukaryota; kingdom Metazoa; phylum Echinodermata; class Ophiuroidea; order Amphilepidida; family Ophiodermatidae; genus Ophioderma; species Ophioderma brevispina. The sequence goes on along the minus strand of JAMKCH010056696.1, from coordinate 15,444 downwards.
CAGATATAGTCCTATAATTTTCGGGACCCATGTTGATCGCCACTTTTGTAAATTTGAATTATTTTTGTGCTATTTTTAGTTAGTTGGTACTATACTGTTAGTTAAAGAAAGGTTGATAATATAGGGGAGGGAGGGCAATATTGTTTTCGGACTATGTGATAATATGGGTTTTAATTTCCATCAAGCCACTGCTAGTGTCGGATTTCAATGTGTTACAAAGTTTGGAAACCTCTTCAGGGTCCGTAGGAAAAGGAAAAGCGAATTGAGGGGAGAGGTTAATTTATTAAGGAATGATGACACTGAATGTTACAATCTTTAATTTTGCCAGCATGATTGGGGGACGATTATAGAAAAATAGCTGTTTTAATCTGTTTGCGATGAGAATGGGTTGGTTAACTGTTGATGATCAAATCATATAAAATAACTCGTTGTATCTGGGTTTGTTCTTACGACCGGAAATGTCATTAAAAAAGACTGTTCCAGTTGAAGTTTTAGTGTTTTTTTACAGGTTCTAGTTTGTTGGTGGAGTAATCTTTTGTTCGATGCTACTTAATAAAGTAGTTAATCTATTACGATAAGTAGTGAATTTGATATTATTATCTAAGTTGATGGGCAACAGATTTGCGTTGAAGCTCTCCTTACCATGTTAGATTTAATTATTGTTGGCGTAATCCATTTACGAGGAATGTGATGATTACGGGACTTAGTACTACGGCGTTTTAGATGGAAGTAATGTTGTAAATGTGGAGAATTTTAAAGAAACGCGTTATAAGCTTCGTCAGCAGAATTGAAATCATTAATCAACTTCCAATCGACAAGATTTAAATGATTAAAAAAGTTTGGATAGACTTTTCAATTAAATGAACGGGTGGACCAGTGGCTGGATGGTTGTACTTAATCGGAATTGATTTGGTAAATTGAAAAATGGAAACTGGTCAGTTACAGTGGGTGCACAAAATGCGGAGCTGGGAGCGCCGCTCGAGGAAATGGTTCCAAGTCCTATAGGTGTCTATGTGAACATTTCATGTTGCTCCTGAGGAAAGAACATTTTTTTGGCACCCCTGTCAGAGTTAGGAGGCCAACAACACCACTCCTACTATTTGATGAGATAACTTTGTAAATATAATTGTCATTAAATTAGCAAGAGTAGGAGTGACTCAGTGGTCTATCAATCAGAGGATACCACTATTATTATAAAGATATCCAGGAAATTTTTTGATTGTATTGTTGTTGTTGCATTGTAATAAATCAAGATTAAAATCGACTGAAATATAGCAATTTTTGTTTTCAGTGGGAAATCATATTAAACCCTAAACACAATGAGTGCTACAAATACTAACGACCTGAGCTTGAGACTAGTATCGCTATTCGTCTCAGTCTACCAAGAAAGGGAAAACCCAGAAAGAAGTTAGAAAAATAGGGTGCATTTTCTCCACTCATATCGGTGCAGTAGTATTTTTAATTATTTGGTACTCTCTAAGGTAAACTAGTCTCGTCCGTTAGGGTTATTGAACTTCAGTCGAATTGGCTTGCCATTGATGTTTGCGGGCGCTGTTTTCCAGGTAGGACTAACACAAGGCGAAATACACACTCTGTAAGTTTCACATTAGCTTCAAATTTACTACGGCAAGTAGAACAAAGCGTCTCAGAGCACAACGCAACAAAGATTACGTGTTGTTTGTGTTGTGTGTGGTTTTTTTTTTTTTGTTTTTTTTTATAAAGTTAAAAATCATACTCCTGATATGATTCCACGGGCAAATCAAATCCATTTTTTTTTGGCACTAAAATTTTGAGAAAAAAGCCATTTATAATAGATGCATTTCAACTATAACCGACACACAGTACAGACCTATTTTTAAAAGGCGCTCTGAAGGCCATACGAACGCAATGCACACCAAATTCACATGGTGATGAAGATTTGGTGTTGTAAGAATAGAATCGCCTAAAAACGAAAGATGGCTAAAAATATTCCATTTTTGGCCCAATTACAATCCCCAAAAATACATTCAATGAACAACTTTTTTTTTTTTTTAATTTATTTTTACTCAGGGACCAAAAATAGAAGTTGGATTTTTTTTTTTTTTTTTTTTTATGCGTCCACCCAGCCCCCTTACTGACCTTCGACTCCTTATCCCCGAACACCCTGTATTTCAGTACGAATATACGGTTTTATTGTGTAACATAGTAATAAATATATGGTTTATTGGATGTAAACACACACGCAAACACGCGCGCGTGCACGCTCACATGCACGCGAAAACACTCGCACACAATAAAAACCACCAGAGCCAAAAAAAAATCACAAAATATATAAAAAACAATAACAAAAAACACCAACACTCGCCCTCACGCACGCGAACGCCGCGATCGACACCAAACGCGAGAGCACATGACACTCGCACACAATGCACTCGCGATCGCACCCACACACTCGCGCTCACCCACACACACACTCTTACAGCAAGCAAAAATTAAAATCACACAAATCGAAAAAAATAGGTCCATTTATTGCCAAATTACAATCCCCCAAAATACATTCATGAACTACTTTTTTTTTTTAATTTATTTTTAAAATCAGGACCAAATCGAAGTTAGGGATTTTTTTTTGTTTTGTTTTTGTGGTCTTAGTTAATGCTTCACCAGCCAGCTCCCCCACTTAATTACCTTGCACCAACAGAGCTGTAAATATTAAACCAAAGAGAATCGCGTGTATATGGAATAGCCCGAGTTACCGTACCGTTTTCTCTCCAAACAGCGCTCCCGTGGTTGTTGTGCTGGCGTACGCACGCGCGTGTCGTCACTGTTGAGGCGCAAGACACGCATAACAAATCTGTGCTTCACGCGATATGTTAACCAGTGTTTCATTTCCCCAGTGTTCCATTGTCTGATCGGCCGAGTTTTCTGCAATCAATTATGCGAAAACCAATCGATTGAAGAACTCTGGTCTTCTTAAAAGATTCCTGCATCCCTGATGAACAAAAAGTCTCCCGATGACCCCTTTAAATTTTGGCATTCGTAAAGAGATATTTGAGTCCCGTGAGATAGCATGTGGCATCATTGTTATTGTTGTATTGTTTTCACTCAACTAGTGTGCTAACGTAAAATCTCGCGTGTCTCATACCTCGCATAAGGACTTTCCCAAATACGACGATCCTAACCACAATATGGTGGTGCCCAAAACGAGGTGTAATGAAGTGCGTATGCCTCATTATAGACGTTTGGGCACCTAGAGTTTGGTTTCCCGCGCCCGGCCGTTTCGGGAAATCTTCGGTCTGGTTATATTTACGCATTGCTCTCGACCTTCCTTTCCCCTTGAACCCCTGTCCTGTCAGTAGAAAATATACTGGTTTATTGATGTAAACATGTAAGAAATATAATGGTTATTGATGTAAACACACACGCAAACAAACGCACGGCGCGCGTGCCCACTCTCGCACACGCACGCGAAAACAATTACGCGCACACCAGAAAAACACACACAGCCAAACTAAAATCACAAAATTATATAAAAAAATAACACAAAACACAAACACTGCACGGCGCCCGCACGCACGCGAACGCACGCGATCGAACACGCACGCGAGAGCACATGCACTCGCACACATGGCACTCGCGATCCACACACCAGACGCGTACAAGCTCGCACTACAAAATCCCTCTTACAGCAAGCAAAAATAAAATCACACAATAGAAAAAAAATAGTCCATTTTTTGATTTTTGGGCCCAAATTACAATCCCCAAAAATACATTCATGAACAACTTTTTTTTTTTTAATTTATTTTTAATCAGGGACCAAAAATAGAAGTTGGATTTTTGTTTTGTTTTGTTTTTTTTTAATGCTCCCCACGCCCCCCACCCCCCCCTGAATGACCTTCGACCATAGAGCTGGGATATTAAACCAAGAGGAGAATGCGGTGTATTATTGATAGCCCAAGACCGTAACCGTTTTTCCTCTCACACACAGCGCACCGTGGCTGTTGCTGCGTAAGCACGGCTCGTGTCCGTCACTGTTGAGTCGCAAGCACGACTCATCAAAAAACCTGTGCGTCACGCGATTTTACAGTGTTGCATTTCCTCCCCCCCCCATGTTCCATTGGTTGATCGGCCGATTTTTCTGCATAATTATGCGAAAACCATCGATGAAGAAACTAATGCATCTAAAAGATTCCTGCATCCCTAATGCACCAAGTCTCCCGATGACCCCTTTTAATTTTGCTTAGGAAAAGAGATATTTGAGTCCGTGATATAGCATGTGGCTCAGTTTTTGTTGTTTGTTTTCACTGTCACTAAGTGTGACGACGAAAATACCGCGTGTCTCAGGAATATGCATAAGGACTTCCAAATACGAACGACGATACGTAAACCAAATATGGTTGGTGCCAAAACTCATGTTAATGAAGTGCGTATGTCATTATAATACTTTTGGGCAGCTCAAATTTTGTTAGGACGGTTACGGGACGGTACGAGACGCTCCGTTTCGGGAAATCCTTCGGGTCTGGGTTAATATTTACGTCCATTGCCCTTCGACTTCCTTATCCCCGAACACCCTGTATGTCCAGTAAGAAATATACTGGTTTTTGATGTAAACACACACGCAAACACGCTCGCGTGCACGCTCACACGCACAGCGAAAACATCGCACACAAAAACACACACAAGCAAAAATAAAACACAAAAATATAAAAAAATAAAAAACACAAACGCGCCCGCACGCACGCGAACGCACGCGATCGAACACGCACGCGAGAGCACATGCACTCGCGCTCGCACACATGCACTCGCGATCGCACACACACACTGCCGCGCTCACTACAAAACCCTCTTACACAAGCAAAAAACATCACCAAAGGAAAAAATATCCTTTTTGGGCCCAAATTACAATCCCCAAATACATTTCATGACAAACTTTTTTTTTTAATTTATTTTTACTTCAGGGACCAAATAGATTGGATTTTTTTTTTGTTTTGTTTTTTTTTATGCTCACCACCCAACCCCTTAATTACTTCGAACCATAGAGCTGGAATATTAAACCAAGAGGAGAATCGCGTTTATTATGGAATAGCCCCACGTACCGTAACCGTTTTCAATCTCCACACACACGCGCCGGTGGGTGTTTGCTGCGTAAGCAGCGTCGTGTCGTCACTGGTGAGGCGTCAAGAGCACACGCATAATAAAAATCTGTGCGTCACGCTATAATGTTACCATTGTTGCATTTTGCCCCAGTGTTCCATGTCTGATCGGCCGCTTTTTTTCTGCAATAATTATGCGAAAACCAATCGATTGAAAGAAACTATGCCTTCTAAAAAGATTCCTGCATCCCTAATGCCAAAAAGTCTCCCGAATGACCCCTGTTAATTTGGCTTAGGAAAAGAGATATTTAGATCCGTGAGATAGCTGTGGCATCCGGTTGTTGTTGTTGTTTCACTCACTAAGTGTGACGAACGTAAAATACTCTCGTGTCGCATAAATATGCAGAAAGGCTTTCCAATACGAACGAATACGGTACACCAATATGTGGTGCACAAAACTATGTTAATGAGTGCGATAATGCTCATTATAATACTTTTGGGCACCTAGATTTTGGTTACGCCGTTTCGTTTCGGAAAATTCGTCGTGTCTGGGTTATATTTACGTTAATGACCTTCGACTCCTTATCCCCGAACACCCGTAAATGTCAGTAAAAATCTACTGTTAGTGATGTAAACACACACGCCAACACCGCGGGCGTGCAACGCTCACACGCACGCCGAAACACTCGTCACACAACACACACAACGCAAACATAAAATCACAAAATATAAAAAAATAAAAAACACCAACGCGCCCGCACGCACGCGAACGCACGCGATCGAACACGCACGCGAGAGCACATGCCTCGCACACATGCCCCATCCACACACACACGCGCGCGCACAACAAACCACTTACACACAAGCAAAATTAAATCATCAAATAGAAAAATCAGTAGGAAAGTTTAACACACATACATGAAAGCACAGAAATCCCTATAAGCCGGCCGAAGGCGCTATAAGGGCCTACCATGCGCTTTTTGAGCAGCAGTGAGCACGACCTTTTCCTTGGCCATTTTCGAACCTGGCTGGTGTGTTTATTGTTAAGCGTCCCCGCGATTAAACGCTTATTCTTACGCACCGGGGCAATCTCGTCGTGCGTTTAATTTTGAAATACGCGTTTAACTAGCGTGTATAAATTATTATTCAACGCATGACAAAATAACCGAGTACGAGGCATGGATTGTAACAGATTATACAGTGAGTTTTTGTTGTCTTTAACTCATGCCGACTTTTGCTTTTGAATTTTTAAGGCATACCTATTGCCAAAATTAGGATTTTTCTTTTTCCTGAGCATCACCGGTCATGTTTAAAGTTTTATAACCAGGTTTTTGATTAAGTTTGCAAGGGGGGTAGACACTCAACTTTTTCAGGTAATTCATGCGGCGCCCCGAAGTAGTGCCTATGAACTTAAAATGTTTGATAAATTTGCAAGCCTGGCGAACTAAAATCTCATTTAGCTTCTGAGGTAAAAAATGGGAATTTATATGATTAAAATCGGGTAATCCCTTTTAAAGGTAATACGCAAAGCGATTTGCTATCACGAAAACAATCGAAAAAAATCAATTCAAATTCATTTTTTAAATATTTTTTGTTACTGACATGGATATGCAAACATAATCTACAAGTGGTTGGCTTGAATCGTGTATTAAAGGTGCAACGAGAGATTTTTGAGGCACCCCAAATATTGTGTCATATAGTATTTCATAGCGAAATAGACACTCAATTACATTTCTTACCTTTATTTGGCTACAATAAGGCCTTAAAAAGATAGGAAAAAGGTGATTCTGATTTGCCTTTATTTCAATATAAACATAGGCTGAATTTCGTATTTGCTCCATACGAAATAGAATTTCAAATTTTTTAGACCAAAGAAACATTTCTCAGTTACCTTCCTTCACTGTTCTAGAGTGTTATTACCTGGCGCAGGCTCGTGGGCCATAATAACTCATCCTTCTGGTGCAACGATATGCCGCCTTACCTCTTGCGACTTCGGGATCGCCCTTCAAAAAATCATGAGGCTGGGGGTCCGTGCGACACCGGTACTGGGGACGCAAAGGCGAGAGTGAAATCCCTTGTTGCACCTTTAAAAGACAAGCATACTTTTTATCTTATATCTGATTCTGTAATTCTATACGTCGTATCGAAATTCGACTTGAGATTAAAAAAGCCTTCCTCCCCGTAATATCACAGATTTCAGCGTGATACCTTATGATCACCATGATCAGCTCCAGCTTTGATCTCGAACACAACCTTGAATCTGTGTTATTCTAGTATCTTTAAACAGCTGTAAATTTAAGCCATTCCAATTAGTTTGCTGCTCAATCAGCCGGGTGCAATTCGTTTAATTGAACCGCAGCTGCTAGCTACTCGCTGCGTATTCGAAAGTTATTCGTCGTAGGGGAAGAGGCCGCGCGCGTCATACTGCGTTGTTGCTACGTTGCGCCCGCGCGCCTTCAACGTGCGTCTGTTTGCGTATGATCGGTGCGTTCAGCGGGTTGTTCGACCTTGTTTTCTATGGGTGGATGGCAGTCCGGGTTCTTGGTTGTATTTAAGCTGTAGTAATCCCAATTGTTTAAAGATGACCTGTCAACTATAATTTCTGTTTTAAGCCTGAGAATAAAGGTATGATTTTGGGAAACCGGTAACCTCTTTACGACGAATTGAACCCGCGACACCATTATTTTTTTGCGGGAAGAACTCGGCCTCCGGCCTGTGTCTTCCACTTAAAATAATGGTATCGCCTTGGGTTTCATTTCGCCCGTTCAGAGAGTACCGGTTCCCAAATCATACCTTTATTCTCTAACGGTGTGAACCACATCAGCTGTTTAGTGCCGATTTTGAGACGTCGGCGCGTATGTCTATTGGGCGGGAGACGGTAATGGCAAATTTGCCTCAAATCCGTTTGGGGTGGTTTTAAGTGTTTGCTCTACATTTAAACATTTGGAAGATTGTACACACTTATATCCCTAGTTGTAAGTTAAATCACGCATTTCCACCTTTTTTTCGATTCCTCTCGCATTAAAATCGCTGCTATCACTTTAAATATAACAGAATAAACGACAAGTTTGAAATTATACTATAGTGTTTAGCTCTCCCCCCCCCCCCCCCGATTTTTGCACCGACGGTTAAATTATAGTTGCCGCAAAATTGTTCATTTGCGGAACACATTTCAAACACAAACCACGCCTAAACCTACTCTGTAGTAATAAGTAATCTTGCGTATCCATTGCCTTGCTTATTTGTTGGGGTAGCAAAAACCAAAACAACTAAATTAACTATTATTCTTTATGTTCCACACAGCCTTCAAACCGGACGACGAGGGACGACGACGATTTAGGCTATATATGAAAGAGATTTGCCGATTTTTTAATAAAAATAACATCGTGGCCATGTGGCCAACTTTTGCATTTTTTACAAACATCATACAAGTACATGTACATAAAAATACCTTAGATGCTTACTAATTTACATTTCTTCCACAACAAAATTTAAAAGTAAATATAACATGTATTTTAAAAGTTGCCTTGAAATTCAATACGAAAAATCCATAAGGCCTAATTCAAAGCCAACATTCCAGTAGTTCTACACCCTAGAAACTAACAATCACATCATGCAATGTTTCTAATACAAACACTCTGTGTGTGTTTAGTAGCGCGAAGAGAGCACTCGCGTCTCGCAGCTGGCACGCGGGGTTTCATTTTCAATGCTTAGAGAGCTGTCGCGCTCAGCTCAGGAATATCTTATTGGGAGAAATTTTTCCTCCAGCTATACAAGCGGGTATAGGAGAGCTCCGTGCGCAAACCAAGTGCCTTCGTGCTTCCGTTCGATTTGCGGTACGGCCTATCTAGCGCTTCGCGCTATAATATCTATGCTGAAACGAGGCGCCATCACCGTATTTTTAACATCCCTAACAGCACTGAGTGCTACAAAATACACGACCTGACTGAGACGATATAGCTATTCGTCCATCTCCAAGAAAAATGGAAAAAACACAGAAGAAGTGAAAAAAGAGGGTGCATTTCTCACTCAGTTGCATGTAATTTTGTAGTATTTGTACTCTAGGTAAAACCTAGTCTCGTCCGTTAGGGTGTATAGACTGATCAAGGGCTGTTGATAAGGATTAACCATCAGTCTATTGCTCGTTAAATTTGTACCAACAATAGTTTTTTTTGCAGAAGATTAAATTATTCCACAAAAGTGATTTTCGGAGTGAGGAATTTGATCGTATTTGAACATAAAAATTAAAATCTTGTCTAAACGATACAAAGGGAACGATGATGTAAAAAGCTCACCACCACACGCCTCCCAGTCTGGGGCATTTAATAAGTTAAATGTTCATATCAATGGTGTTAGAAAGCCTCATCATTATCCATTTTTCGGATAAAGATATAAATAGAAAAATATTGTTTTAATTTTTCTTTTTTGGTTTTTTTAATGTTATCAAAATTTTTGTTGACACTACGAGAGTTGAATATGTAACATAAGAAAAAATCATCTTACATCCACCTTTCAATCATCATTATCAAAGATATATTTGGGGCAAAATTTAGTGTGTGAATAATTGTTGTAAGTGATCATGTCATTGATTCTATTATGGTTTTATTATTTCAAACTGAAAAGTGGTTGAATTTTAAACTAAGCATGCGAATTGTATCGGGTAATGTGTTATTCACACAAATAAAGCAAATTTAAATTCAATCGTCATCCACATAATGGTTAAAGGGAATATATCACCAGTACAATTAAACACACAACCAAGGAAAGATTATCTCTAATCTCCGTAAAAAAATACAACGAATGTGATAAGAATAATTACATGATGCACAGATACATTTGTTGATGTCTCAAAATGATTTTACTGCATGAATTACATTTGTTCGCCATAGTAAATATTAAACAAATCAAAGCCCATGAATATGATAAAAAACTTGACATCGAGCACATGGGCAACAGATAGTTGAGAAAATGGATATTTGCAGTAGGTCGCAAATAGGAAGTTACATCAATATAAATATTAAAATATTCATTTGTAGGATGACAGCAAAATCAACTATAAACATTGCTTAAAGTATAACAGTACTTGCACATTATACAAATACATAACTAGGAAGATCTGTAAATGGTTCTAATTCAAATTGTATGCAATACAACATATAAACATTACATTAAGCGAGATTAAAAAAAATATTCAGTAGACCAATACATAGGACACATTTTTAGCACGGCCTGTGAACTACCAAGAGTATCAAAATTGGAAGAATATAAGGTACTGGGGAGGGGAAACTTACGCTGGTCAAATATTAACATTTTGGGATAAATAGGAAAAAGAATGCAAAGATCTAAGCCTAACACATTAGATGGTGGCTTATCACAACAAAAAGTGATGAATCCAACCATTTAATTGGTGGCTGGTATATGGAAAATTGCAGATAATGTAATTAAGCAAAATAATATTAGGATTAATTAATAAAAGGTGGCAAAGCGTCATTTGGCGGTATTGGAAATGTCATGACACAAATCGTCCATCCTATATACTCGTCGGCAAAATCAACATCTCCATCATCATCATCAAGATCACCACAGTAATAGAGCTATCAGAATGATAGGATAACTGCATTGTAGACTACATACTAAATACATATGAGATACAGCATGGCATTTTGTAACCAGTTCAAATTGACAAAATCAATAACAATGATTTTAATTTTACCAGATCATCAGAATCATCATCAAAACTCAAAATCATCATCATAAACATCAAATCATCATCATAAACATCAAAATCATCATCATAAACACAAAATCATCATCAAACATCAAAATCATCATCTAACATCAAATCATCATCATCATCATCTCATCATCGCAAAAAAACCACTAAAAGATTATTACATAATGATAATACTATGATAAATATTATATTAAACTAACAATAGTTTGTGTCTATAGAAGAAGAAGGCAAGCAAGAACGAACGAGGGACTCCATTCAAAATTCTGTGCATCATTCAATGAGAATGACCACTTGCCAGGATGGCATGTGAAAAAAAAGAGGCGAAAAAACAAGGTAAGCTCACAACACAGAACCATCGAAGTGGAGACCCCAGGTACTATGATAAACAACCAGATTCAGCATTACAAAATCCAAATAAGGCAAAAAAATAAATACCAACATTTGTAACAATAACCCTCTAATTATAATATATGTTAAGGTATGCCAAACAAAACGCAATAATATAATAATACTTACTATACAACATGAATGATTTATCATGGACCTCCAGAGCCGTTTCAGGCATGACGTGTATCAAAAACAGCAATTGAAAAACAATGCAGGAAATAAACGAAACGGTCAAATACGGTCCTCACGACTGGACGGAAATGGGTAGTGTCCATAATTAATCAAACACACATCAGTTGTCAGTAAAATTATTTGAATACTACTAATGAGAATTGGACAACCAAAGGTTTGCACAATTTAACACGAAAAAAAAACAGCCTATTACCCTAACTAGTACATACATGTATGAGTCATCATGGACGCTTCATAAATCCGGACATTTAGGAGCAGCAAAACAAATATAGCAATGAGGAAAGAGAAAGTGCACCAATAAAGAAGGAAGCAGACATATTGTCCATATAGACGGATGGAGAACATGTGAAGTGTACAAATTAATTATCAACAATAACAATTGACAAGTAAAAATGGCCAATAATGCATGTTGTGAACATTGTTTCACATAGACAATAAAATTTGAATAAAACTTAAAAATAATTATAGTAGTAATTAATATTATAACCACTGATATACACATGAATGATTTATCACCAACGGACACTTCATAAACCGTATGATCATGAACTAGCATAAGAATACAGGAGTAGACCTTGAGGAATGAAAAAATAAATTCACAACAGAGCGGCTCAAAAACGTCTCAGGTTACATGAGGCGGTCGTAATTATCAAAAGCAATCAAATTCATTAGTCTAGTATTGATATAGACATTAAATCCTGGTAGATCCAACGAAGACGCATAAAACTGTTAGCCACACGCATATACACACACATTCTACGGATCATACGCAAACATAAAAAACCTTGTTAGCCTATTCAAAATGTAGAAACAAACACAACTATGTACTGTCGCACATTTCCACAAAATTTATTTCAAAAACCCACCCATTCCACATACTATATAAACAAACATCATGCACACAACAACACCTAAAACAAACCATTCCGTACCGTACATACACACCATACAAACAAAAGGGGATTCTTCCAAAGGATCAATGTAAATGAGTAAGTGAAACAGAAAAAATTCAAATGGACGCCCGCAGGCGGAGGCCCATCTCTCTGTCCATTGGCGTTGGGCCATACTCCCTCAGATACTTGGCTGTGGGGTTCGCCTCTCCTCCCGCACAGCGAGTCTGTTTTGCATTCCCCATCATATCTGGTACCAAGCCCCTTTATCCTCCTGGGTGGAGAGAGGCCCCAAGGTAAGTGCCTTGCCCAATTGCACACAACATTGGTTACTAGCGGGGCTTGAACCCACAACCCTTATCCTTGGAGGCGAGCGCTGATCCACTGCACCACATGTTCCCTCTGTCATGTCGAAAACGAGAAACAACGTTTTTATTGAAAAACAATACATTGACAATAGAATAAAACTGACAATACAAATGCACTTTTTTTTGTGGGTGGGATAGACAAGGCGTAAACAAACAAAAAGAATGGAATATCATGGAATCACACCACATATAAAAGAATAACCTAAGACACAAAACAGAACAACGACACTTTACATCCATGTTAAATAAATACAATGAACACGGAAACATGTCGTTCTTATTGCATAAACAGCGTACCGGGAGGCTTACAGAAATAATGAAAAACGGAAAAAATAAACAATGAATGGGTTAAAATAGTAAAAAACACCTTACCTTACCACATGAGGATTAAAGAATTCGCAAAGCCTTGCATGTCGTAAAGAATAACTAAAATTAAAGCCGGTGCCTGCAAACTTCAAAGGTATAATTCCTATGCAAGCTTTGATGGAAGCTATATGGAATTGGTGCTGGTGTGGCGTCAAGAGCCGCAAGGTGCAAGTGATTAAATAATATGGAGAAAAAACCAGTTGACAAAAAATCCAATAGTAGATAAACAAAGTCATGGTGGTAGAAGACAAATTAGAACCTTAGGGTGCGTAAAAAGCCTGGTAAGTGTTACAGCAGACTGGATCCCACCGGTAGCCGTATCCTTTTGATGTCAGGCAAGGCGGCTACCTTGAAGGCTGCAGATGGTGCAAATATTACAGCTGCTGATAGTTGATACCAAAAAAACTGGAAAAAACCTTATGAAAACTTAGGACTATAAATTAGTTGAATAGATGTTGAAGCACAAAAGAAGATGTAAACACCACCACCACAACAAAAAACATAACATAAGTATAACATTATAATGCAATGAATGATCCAAGGAATCTGCTATTCCTTAAAAAAAGGAGCTGCATAATAATTTTGATTGCTGAAACCTGAAAAGGAAAAACAAAGATAGCAAAAAGAACCTGATGTGTATAAAGGAAGAGGATGTACGCACACCAACAACACGACAAACAGTAATATAAAAATTTCAGCAATGATGCATTCAAGGGATCACTATTCCTTAACAAGGAAAAACTGCTTAATATAATTGAGTGATGATACCAAGGTTAAAGATTACAGCTTACACAGTCTGGCCACTTGCCTGTGGGAATAATATAAACTAAGAAAAGCAGTGACACACGTTATCCATCATGCAGGAAACATAAGACTATAATTCCGAATGTTTCAAAAGATATGAAACACAAAGGAGGACGTAAACACAACAAGCAAAAACGTGAAATGTTCTGTAAAACATGCATGATCGAGCCAAGGGATCCGTTTACCCCTTAAACAAGGAATTGGCAGTAAAAAACTTGAATGCTGAAACCCGATACCAAGGTTAAAGATTACACCCCGCAGCTTTTATGTGGTCAGCTGGATAAACTAAAATTAAAGTGAGGATCACACTCCAGTAACCCTTCACGCAAACTTAAGACGATAATTAGTTTACCAGATTTTAAAGGCACTAAAGGAAGAAGTAACCACACACAAACGACAAGCATTTATAATTGCAGAGATTGATCCAAGGGATCAACACACCTTAACACAAAGGAACTGCATGTAAAGTAGTGATTGTATAAACTGATACCAAAAATAAACATTACCCGTCTAGTCCGCTTGGAAGCTGCTGACGCTCAACCATGGATCAGAATACAGTACGCACGTGTCGATTCGAATAAACAATAGTGCTCAAATCGTGACCTCGTGATTAACTTAATTTATATTAACTTTAGTGTTACAAACGAACTCAAATAAAAGACAGGTTCGACGCTCCTCGTGAATTCACGTCAAGGATACATATTCGGCAAATCCTCAGTGTTGATGTTCCTGGTATGAAGCCTTGTGCACGAAACGTCGTTAAGTCCACAAACGAGACTGTCGAATTCCACCGCGATGACTGATTACTACTGCAAGGTCAGCTTATAATCAGATGAATGATGCTATGTCTGGACAGTCCATGATGGTCTGAGATGCGTACCACGTTAAGGAGAATATGGTCATGTCTGACTTTTGTGGAAAATTTGGTATGGATGGAAAGCGTAAGTATATGTTTACAGATTAAATCAAAATAGTTGAAAAATGTCCACATTTGTTGAGTAGTTTTGCCCTTTAATTTCCGCCCAAGAGCTACTCGAAAACGATTCGACAAAAATCCACATCGCAGGCAAATGGTGACGTCAACGTGATGACCATCCATATTTAGTCGTTTCTGTGACCATTCATATCGCAGTGTTGCCACTTAATAAGATATTAAAACACAACGAAATGGAAACAAAAATATTGTATTCTGTAAAAACTTATTTTTTCTAATTTTTATTATTAACTTTGCATTAATCCATCAATATACAGTGTCAGCAATAACAATTCGAGTCAAACGTCACGATGTTTGGTCATCCACTGGACGGTCACGAGGAGGCAAAATTGGGCGCTTTTGATAATGAAGCCGTGGCGAAAAATCCGCTGTTTTCTTCGTATGTTCAAAAAAGCAAAAATTAAAATGCCTCTATTTGTTAATTTTACATCAAATTGTTTATTGTTTTCGGGAATTCGTGATGGTACACATATATTTTATGAATGTAAGTCAAACTGAGCTTGACAAAAAATCTTTGACATATTCCTTGAGCTGACTGCACTTGGAGATAATGCAATAAAACACATCCAACCATTGCGAACGACAGTTAAATGTGTCAGCGGAAATGCGTATCCAACTTCAACAGAGTCATTGACGATTC
>JAMKCH010056695.1:0-16451 GCA_023653785.1 Ophioderma brevispina | reverse complement strand
ACAAAACACATAGAATAAGAATAACGTGCAATAAACGAAAACGCTGAATATTTTAAAACAATAGACACAAACGTATCATGCTCTTTTTTTTGGTGATTTGGTGCCCGGAAAGGACCGTCTAGACATGGATGCTCAACCACAACCAGTTACACACGCCTAATTCTGTATCGCGTCCCCGCCTTCTCCCCTTCGAAGATCGTCCCCGATCGGCAACTCTGGGCAAAAGGCGTTAAAAAAGCTGGAAGCCCTCTCACCCTGTTGAACTGACTGTTGCTGTAACACTAAAGCGGTGCCTAGCGGCGTCCGCTTTGAGATCTTCAATGCACCCGAACCAGCGCGCACATTCTCCTGGTATTTTGGTACCGAGGCTTCCACCAACATCACCTCCTGATCTTCTCCATCATGGCGTGGAGCGGGTTGTTCTTGAGCGTCAATGAGTGAATTTCGCTGAAGTAACGAAGCCGACCTTTGGTACAACTTGGAATGCCTATACGAGAAAAGTTAGCTTCCCTTAAATAGCACCCATGTAAGTCTTTTCGTTACATCATTTGTACGGACCGAAAAGACGGAGGCCATCCGTGGTATTGCTCAGTGTACTGTCCCAAACAAGAATTAGAGTTAAACTGGTCACTCTCACTATTGCACTGTCCGAACCAAGACCAGGTGGTAAACTGGTCACGCCTCAGTTCCGGTTATACAAAGCGCTGGTGGATTTGCGTGAGTATTTTTCCTCAACGTCCGCAGTAAATTTACAAAACAAAGTTGTGTTTAATTCCGTTTGTCGCAATTATTATTTTGTGTGCTTACAGCATAATGCCTTCGAATCAATCAACACCGCAACTAACGGAAGAAGATTGCAGAGACTACAGCAATGACAGCGACGATGAACGTATCTGCAGCCCCTACCAGGAGATGGGATCGACAGTCTCTCGGCGAAGTTAGAAACCTCATAATTGGTATTTTCTGATTTAAGCAAGGCCATTGATAGCTTTTACGCATGTTTTTTTTATCTAAACTTAATGATTATGGTATCAGAGAGAAGTTTTCATTTAACCATACTTCTTAAATATTACTTACCTTAATTCATTTTAATGCAATCAAATAGTTTCAGTTCATTCATCATACCAACAACCAATAATGGCATGTAGAGCAACATAAATTCTACATAAGTGTATGATAAGGCCACCACAAAATCGGTGAAGGCGTGGTGCCTGTTATACAATACAAAAACAAAAACTACAACCAATACAACATCAAGATAGGACTTGAGTACTTGATTGAAGAAAAAATTATCTTATCGAGTAGGTTGAAATGACTATAAGAATACCCAAAGGACCGAATTAAACAGGAATGGCAAAGTTATATCATGAATATAGTGATTTGAGCATGTGATAGTTTTACTATCACATGGCTTGAAATAACCGTTGAACCATGATATAACAAATACCGACTGCCTCAAAATCATGCAACAGAAAAGATACATCCCCCCGGTCAAACCCTGACTGTTTCCACGTCACTCCGGGTTTCACCTCGTGAAATAGAAAAGCAAAATTGACCCCATGATACACCTCTCACTATCACACACCGCCACCTCCCGGCAATTCAATATTTGTATACTATATCATCTATATTTACTAGTTACTTTAACCTTAAAAGATGTGAAAATAAGGGTACAGGAACTCTTGAAACATAATTGGAAGTAAGATGGAATTATTACAAGAGACTCAATTGTATGTTAAGATACATGGATATAGTCTCCCTTAACAAATTAGTTTTTCCCTTTTAACTTTGTACATAACCTTTGGTTATCATATACTACGTATTCATTTCTTTTTATTTTGTATGCTTTGTATTGTGAAGAGGGAAAAATAATCCTGAAAGTGTGAGCAGAGAAATTAGCACTGCTATTCCTAATTTAGATTATATGTCTTTTTTATTTGCAATCACATCGATTTTCTGATTGCAAAAAAAAACATGAACCAAAAAAAAAAAATCTTCTTATCGTGTCAGTAACCTGTCTAACTTGCAACTAATCACGTAATTGATCAACTTAGCGTACCCCGGTGTAAGAACGTCAAGTTGTAAACGTGCTTGGCTGTGTCTATGCGGAGTATCTTCACGGTCATGTCCCTTTCACACCGGAAACTTAATTTCTGTTCCAAATTTAAGTCCCTGTCTCGGTGTGTAACCCGAGGCATTCAATTGCGACTTTTAATAGTATCCTTTTCTTTGTTTATGTCACCCAGGCCAATACTTACTTACAAATAACGTCATGTATTCAGGTTCAGGTTTCCAGGTTCAGTTTTCCAATCATCAGGTTTTATTTCCATCTCATTACACATTCAGTAAATATAAATATTGTAAGACTATAAAATATGAACATATTTAAATATAACAAAAAATTGATTTAAGATATAATATATACAAGCGAATGTGGAAATTCCACTTAAAACTCAGGGCGTGTAATTTTGGCCCCCATGCGTAATTACACATTAACAACATAAGTAATGACACTTAATTTGATAAGGCATTAACACATACAAGATAAATTACTAGCACACGGGAAAATAAGGGTGCTGACCAAATTACAATTAAAAGATTGAAAAACAGTACAAAGAGAAAAAAACAAACAGTTAAATATAATGAATACGTATCAGTTACCCAAATTATAAGACAATTAATCATTGCAGAATAAAAATCAAATGATCTGTTGTTTGAGAATTGCTTTAAAATAGCTACAGATGGGGGATGTTTTGACGGTCGCTTTTCAAAGAATTCCATAAAATGGCTCCTGATCCTCATGGTGTTTTTCACAGCAACTGGTGTTTGTTTGTCTAACGTACAAGTCCTTAGTTGATCGGGTGTCATAGGGATGGACGTCTTGTCTGGTCAAGAAAAAATTCATTAAGAGTATTTGGAGAATAGGTCATAGTGGTATTTATACATGAACGGCAGTCTGGAAGAGTATATGTCATGAATTTTAAGCGTATTCCTGGAGGAGAAAGAGGGTCTGTATGGGCTAAAGTGAATTGGTGCATGACCGTAGCTCTTTTTTGCATTAAAAACAGAGAATGCAGATAGAATTATTTTTAATCAGCCCAAGATAATGGCACAGTAGTTGAGGTAAGGGAAGACAAGCGTATTTTATAAGGTGGTCAGTGAATCAAGGGGCAGAAATGGTTTAACTTTAACCTTTCTGTGATAACCGTTATAATTAGAAATTATTTTTAACATGTGAAGTGTGTGCTTTCCAACATGTCATCAAATCAATTAAAATCCTAAAAATTTAGGTTGTGTTTACTTGTTCAAGTGGTTTATTGTCGATAATATTTTACATATCATTTGGTGGTATGGGTTGTGTTTATGTTCTGAATACCATAAAATTAGTTTTTTTAATGTTATAGAGAAAGTTTATTTATTTTAAACCCAAATTAGATATATGGTTAATTCTTTATTTTAAGTTGCTTCGAAGTAATTATGTTCTTTGGTTAGAATACAGAATATTAGTGTCATCCGCGAACAACTAAATGAAGATTAGGAGAGCATTGAGGGAGGGCATTAATCAAAGTAGAATAAAGGGGTCTAAGAATGGAGCCTTGACGTCGCCGCACCTGATCGAAGCCTGGATGAGTGGGTGTGTTATCATCACGAATTGTTTTCGTTTTTATCCAGGTAAATTTCAATCCAAGTATTGGCAGTACCCTCTTATACCATATTTTTTTAGTTTATTAGGAGAATTTTTGTGATCAAGAGTATCCAAAGAAGGCTTTGCTGAGATCTAGAAAGATATCCCAGCAGTGCAGAGTTTTTTTTGGTGCAGGGCATTGTAATTTTATCATAAGTTTATTGATTGCATGAATGTGGAGTGCTTACCTAAAGCCAAACTGGGCAGGAGTGCAGGATTTTATGTTTATCAATAATGCGATGATTCTGTTATAAATTAATTTTTCAAGAATCTTGGATAAGGCCTGGAAAGGATGGATATTGGCTGTAATTATTGAAACGAAGCTTAATCACCAGTTTTCAAGATCGGAATAACTCTAGCAACTTTTAATTTAGATGGACAATACCGGGTGGATTTGAAAAGATTGCATATACATAATAGCTCATAATGTGTGGTAAATCTGTTTAACTATGTTTGAGCTAATACCATCGACGAGCCACAGCCTATTACTAATGTTTCATTTGTGAGTTAATATCCAACAATTCCTCCTGTAGAGTTTGTAGGCGAGAGAAATATACTATGGGGAAATCAAGATGAACTGCATTTGCTAGATTAACGTTGTCAGAGGGGGTATTTTACACCAGTAGTCCTATGTTGGTAAAAAAAAGTCATTGATTTGTTAGCGATTTCAACTGGGTCTTTATTTCAGAGCAATTAGAGTCAATAAAATATGAGGGTGGTTTGGGTTTTTTTATTTCACCGAGAAATTATTTAGGGTTTGCCATTTTTTGTACCATGTTTGTTCCGGTGTGCATCAAGCTCTGCTGTGATATAAGTACGCGTTAGCACTGCGCAAGAGCATAATTAAACTATTGCGATATTTTTGTGTATTTTTAGTTTATTATCATACGGGGTTTGTTAGGTCGATATTTCCTAAAAATAATTTATCTTTAGTGTTGATCGATTTATTTAGGATCCCAATGTTATCCAAGGTTTTCCTAGGTCGTTTACGTTTATAATTTCGTGGTTTTACAGGACAGTGGATATTAAATATATTTTGATATTTCTGTGAAAGGTGTTAAAAGTCGTTTTCGGGATTGCCATCATCGTACACATGCTGCCACGTTGTGGGGATGATAATCCATTTTTAAAAACCCCTTGATGTTGTCCGTCTTACAGTTCGTGACTTTTTATTTAAGGAAATTATTTTTATTACAAGCTAATCAATAATCTGGCGTTATTATTTGAAGAATGGATGGAACAAACGGGACATGGTCTGAATATCATTGAACACGACGCCCGAACATTAACATTGCTAATGATATCATTTGTTTTCTGAATGTTATCAATGATCGTGGCAGTAGTTTCTGTTATCGGGTAGGCCTATCAATGGTAGGGAAAACCCATTTAAAAAATAAGATTAACGCGTCCATTGACTTTTAGGATCCGAGTATAATCCGAAGACGATGTTATAATCGCCCCATAATATAACACTTTTTGTTTCACACATTGTTAACCTGGTATTACAAGACACGATGAAAGCTCGTGATAAAACTCATCAATGTTGACTGAATCTGGGCGATAAATATACCAACGATGGTTTTTTATTGCTGGAATTGTTGTCAATTTATTTTCGATAATATAGAGTCGCAATCAGGCGAGGGCAATATGTTGAGGTCGGTCCTTGTCTCATAGTCAATATTTGTGTGAATGAAAAGGGAGGCCCGCCTCCTCTTCGTTCTTGACGAATGGAATTAATAACTTAATAACCATCGCTTCACTATTACGAATCATAATCATAATTACACCAAGTTTACGTCCCCCCCCCCCTCTGCCCGTTCTGCTTCCTGGTCGCGCGCTCATTCGTGCCTCGGTGGCGGCTTACTTCACACTACGAACATTATGATGACATAATGCACCTGGGTATCCTTAGGCTTCCGTACATTAATTCGACCGCGCTAAGGAATAACTACAGTTGGGGCTTTGGATATAGTCCATGTTCAGTCATTCTCAGATGTCGAGTAGTGATGGTGAGGATCCTAATCGAATTGAAATGGGTTCAAATTTGGGTAGCATTCAAAATCAATCAGGTAACTTGGACATGGTGCGAGAACAGAAGTGGGAAAATTAAGTAAAATATATAAACAACAAATGTATGTAATCAAGCGTTTAGGCCAAATCGTCTTGATTTCCATTAACCAAAAAAATTACAATTGTCCAAATGGTGAGCCCGGGGTGGGTGAGCTAAGCTCTCATATTTAGTATAAATGAGCGGGGTTACAGCCAGAAGGTGGTAGATAAATTGAAAATTTAAAGTTCAAATGGAAGATGTTGTTATCCCTCTATTACAATGTGGGCTACACAGAAAGTAAACCTATCGTTTGCCAGAATGTTTGTGCGAATCCCAAAAGGCACAGAATAAGTCGCGGCTGTGAGTATAGTTGGAATTGCGAGAAGAGTAGTTACGATAACTGAGCTCACATTGTGTTTTTAAGTTTAGCTTTAGAATTTAGATCAATTGCATATATTCTATTATCGAAAAAATAATATAAAATCATTAAGGTCGTGGAGAGCGAATCAGAGTTAAAGGCAGGAACATAACTAAAGTCCTATGCGCTTGGCCGGTAAGAATGAATGAGCAAAATAACACTTCCACATTCCCGTCACAATGACGTAATACCGCCGAAAGCTTGAAAAAATATATTGACATAATGCCAGCATAACATGTATAATTAAAAATTGGGTCATAAGCAAGTGGATAATATGAATTGGCACAGTGGTAATAGCAATATTGAACATGCTCGAAAAGTTACAAAATACGTATGTAAATAAACATGGAATTTTACAACAGTACTACCAATTAACTCACAGTAGGGGGAAAATGGAGATAAAAAAAAAAAAAAACACGTGCTGTTGTACACCACATTGTAATTAACCTTACAATATATCACTAAATGCTTATTGTACCAGATATTTAATAAGAATGAAAATAAATCAGTTGAGCACAGGGAAACAACTGCTATCTACGGTAGATGATAGGAATTTATGCTCTCCTTAAGGTGATAACCAAATACATTGATGATAAATTTACATGTATATAAAAAGTACACAGGTGGTAACGGAACAAATACCTATTACATGTGAAAATATACCATGTATACAACAGTTCTAAATATATGACAATGATGCATTTTTATGGGAATTTTAGATAGCTAGAAAAAAGATTAAGGGGTAAGACTATAGCAAAGGAAGAACGAAATAACATAGCATATGCACTCACCAACTACTTTATCAATCATGATTTTAAAAAGCATGGCTGGCCAAAGTTACGGCTCATTTTTACTTGAAAAGCATACTGCTAAATGCAAATTTATTAACATATACCAACCATGCATTAATCAGGAAAACAAAACAGCGTACAAATATATAATAGAGGATTATTTCTGAATTATCCAGAAATTGGTTTTTTTTTAATTTATACGTACATAAAAAAACCGTGCAATGGGGAACGGGACGACGCCTGCCTCATGTTCAGGGAATTTCCATCTCATTGCACTAAGTACAGTAATTATAAAACAAAATAGGCAAAATATTGTCTAGAAGTATCATAATATAATAATAACAAAAAAAAATAATACAATTTTACATAAATGGTAATATCAGAGATGAGGATCAATTGAAATTTTGGTTAAAACGACCCTCACCTTACGCAGGTAGTAAGCCTATATAAATTCCCGTAGTGCGTGTATGACGAAAAGGGTGTATAGACCTAGAAAATTGACCATAAAAAAATACAGTATTTTGTTATATTAAAAATACTGTAATTTTTCAATCTTTTTACATAAATTTTCCCGTAATTATCGCGTAATTTTTTTTAGAGGTTGTGAAAACACCGCACCACTAAAATTATTCAAATAAAAAAAAAATTATGAGTATCGGGTCTCTTCTGATTGGGAAAAAATCAGAAAATAAAGAGTGTTTCAGATGTTATACCTTTCAATATCCTCTACAAATACCTGAAATAACCACCCCCCCCCACTTCGTCTGTACCATCAGAATTAACTGTCCAAAACACAATATTCAATTCAGACCATCAGTAAGGTTGATGTCCTTGAGTAGGAGTCTGTCCTCAGAGACTCCATACACACATACAGGAGAATATTGTTTTGATACGTTCCTTATATAACCAGTGAAGAGTGATCTATATTATACATTTGTATGTAGAAAGTGCTCACCATGTTATTTTTAAGCAAATATACTGATTACATATTTCGAAAATTTAATTTATTAAATAAATTCAATATGCCTCAGACCAACAACAATTGTTTAGCTCGAACAATTTCTTATGTAGTTTTATTATCACTCTCACCGCGAAATAATTTAAAAACAATAATTTATTCCATTAGATCAGGCCTATTCAACCAAAATGTACTAAAGAATGTAATAATTTTTAAAATATCAACAAAATATTTTCCAAGATCTTGGCCAAAGTGGATAATTTTTCGAAACTGTTTTAATTAGTTTCGAATAGTTTTCGTGCTTCAATCTCTCCACTATTTTTTAGTGCTATTTCTTAATGATCTTCAGTTAATCTTTAATCACATTTATTAATCATGATCATATTTAATATTTATCGTGCATGTGCAATGAGATGAAATAATCAATCATCAATCAAATTTATTTCATCTCACATCAAATATACAATATAGAATATAATTATGCATAATAAACAAAAAGCAAATATGCAATATAGAATAACTTATGCCTGATAAGCATGTTATGAGATGAGGACACTGCTAACGCATAGCGTGGAATTGTAGTGCCCTTGAAAAAAATGTTACAGTAATAACTATTGACTAATGATGGACGAACATACATTTCCCAGGATCTCTACTTGTAAATCGAATAAAAAAAAATACAAAAGATAGTGCAAAGGGAATTTTATAAAAAGAAATTGTAATACTTGTATTAGCAGATAGTGAGGGAACATGGTCCGGATTTAAACAGACAAATCATGACGTGGGGTCACGTTAACAACCGAATGAACCCAACAAACAACAGGTACAAGACGATGTAGACTACGACTAACCTTACTGCAAAAAAACAAGACAGACGGACAGAATAAACAAGTATAAACCGCACTGAAAATTTTTCAACTGAAAACCAAAAGTTGAAAGCAGAATTGTAACAAGTTATGGAGAGAGGTCATTGTTGTAGAACGATGAGTTTATTTTTTAGTTAAGTTTTTGAAATACGCAAATGAAGGGGAATTTTTTTAAGGTGATCAGGTAGGTTTTTTTTCCAAAATAGAGGGCCATGAGAACTTGGGTGTTTCCGGCAAAAACTGTGTTCGTTTCTTGATGAAAAATCTTGGGCATGTCTGGTATTATAGTGATGAGAAGGTGTGTCAATATTAAAGAAGTCCAATCAGATATGAGGTCATGGGGATGGAGATCAAATGTGAAATAGGAACATAAAAGATGCAAGCGGTAGTTTTTGTAGTGTCATAAATCTTTACAGTGTTTTTTAAGAGACGAAAAAAGGGGGTCGTATGAGCAGGCCCAACTATAGATTTTAGTACATGTTCTTATAATTTCGTTTTGAAGTAGAATAGCGAGTCCCCGATTGCATTGTTGGGTCGGCCCATATCACTGCCCCATAAGAAAAATAAGGTAGAATAAGAGAATTATATAATGTTTTCAGTGACTCAGATGAGGACGGACGAACCTTACGAATTATACCATTGCATTTAGACACTATTTTAGAAACATTTTGTGTTTTGTGATGTCCATGATAAACTGTAATCAAGAGTAGGCCTAACATTTAGGTAGTCTCACTTGCTGAATTAATGTATTATCTATTTGTAAGCTTAGGTGTAATGTCTTGTTTGTTACTACTGTGCTTATTTTTAATAATCATGTCATTAGTTTTTTTTTAAATTTGAGAGATACTATTAGTTTAAAACCAATTGGAAATTTTTGATTAATTCAGTATTTATAATTGGTTTTCCAAAGTTTTGGGATCATGATGTGAGAATAAAATATTTGTGTCGTATGCAAATAATACAATGGGGTATTTTGGGAGCATGATGGGAGGTCATTGATATATAATAGAAACAATAGGGTCCCAGAATAGATCCCTGTGGAACTCCACATATGACATTTGTTTCGTTTCAGATAAGATGTTGTTGAATGAAATCCTTGTTTCTACAGAGAGGTATTTTTAATCCAACGTTGGCAAGGCCTGTGATCCCATATTTATTGAGTTTATGAAAAGGATATCATGGGTATGTATCAAAGGCCTTTGTAAGATCAAAGACAAAATTCCAATGGTGTGAAGGCAGTTTTTTGATCAAGATTTTTGGCTATGGCGCAATAGAGCTCATTAATTGCCATGTAAGTAGATCGGTTAGGCCTAAAACAAATTGTTGTGCGAGGTGAAGGATATAATGTAATTGTGACGGGATATGATAGTCAAATCACTATGTAAACAATCTTTTCAAGTAGTTTGGAGATAGCTGGGAGGATGACTGAGTCTGTAATTAGTAAAGTCGTGCTTATCACCGGCTTTGAAGACCGGTATAAAACATAAGCCTTTAGTAAGGATGGGACAATGCAGTAGAAAATGAGTTATTAAAAATATGGCAAGGCCATCATTGATGGTGGGAATAAATTGTTAAGAAATGTTTTATTTTTTTTATTTTTTTTATTTTTTTTATTTTTTTTACTTGCTGTATTTTCTCTTGATTTAGCAGATGTCTCAATGAATTTCACCCCTAACGGTAACAGTGTTCAGAGCACTGTGATAAAAATTTTATACTGATAATGAGACTATCAAATGCACACCTTATCAATTATGCAGGCTCATTGTTAATGCATTTCAACTAATTAAGACACCTAATCAGGCACAGTGAACTTGGTTACCCAAGAATGAAGATTGGATCACAAAAATCTTATCAACTATGGCAATCATGGTTTGTGATTGGTCTTTGATGGTTGTCACGGGAAACCGTGCTGTCCTTGAACCCAAGCAGCTAGTGGGTACTGTTTATCTTCATGTTCACTGTCCTGTGCTACCAAGTGGTCTGTATAAACCATTGCATGAATCTATTACAAAAAAAGTGACTCACGTGCCAATTGATCATATGGAACCTTTTTAGGCCTTTGCTCCAATGCAAAATTGGAAATGAGATTATTTTAAAAAAAAAAAACACGGCTAAGCTATTTAGAATTATTACTTTGATGATGGTGCCCTGGGAAAATGCTATACCATTTAAAATTGTCTTGGTGCATGTTGGACTATTTATTTAATGCGGATAAAGTTGTGTTATCCGAACAATGCTTTCTCCCAAACATTTTTTCCTTGTGAAATCGTGGAAAACCAGCAACCGAGACCAAAAACAACCGGTGTCTTATTTGAAACCAGAGTAGTATAGTTTACCAGTCTAGGGCTGGGATGGTTCAAATGATACATTGTGTGGAATAACCTGCTTGTAATAAACTGCTGAATTCTGCGATTTGAAGCTTTTGACTGTCATGTGAGTTATAAAACATGTTGCAATGTAAAATATAATAGTACTTGCCCAATTCTAATGTGAAATTGTAAATTGAGAATTATTTTGTATGAATGCTATGGCCAGCTTTAAGCCGATTATAAGTATTATTAACACAATATTATAAGCATTTACAAGAGCTCAATTGCTTGTAAAACTGATGCAAAATGAACATGGAAAGTTGTACTTGATAGTCATCCGATAGATCAGGAAAACAATAAGAGATCGAAGAAGTATCAAAGTTCAGTTTAAAATTTCACAGAAAGAGTTTGTTGTCTTAACATTAAAATCGGGACGACTTTAAATTATATACCAGCAAATTGTTGTTCATGAGTTGAAAATGCAAGTAAAGCAGGTTTTCCGTAATAACAATAAACATTGATTAAACAAGTTATGGACAATAAAGTGTACTTTAATTTTGTGATCTGTGTAAGTTACAAAATTGCATTCATAAAAGGTGTACATAGCCTTGCGCCCTCAGCCATGTTTGTTATTGATATTAAGCCTACCTCACAATTGAATTCAGAAATTCTCATTAAAAAAAAAAACAAACAAAAAACAAAAGTATTAAAGTTTGCTATTTTGCAAGTTTACATCAAGCCTCAGTTAGGTCAATAAAGTTAGGACATTGAAATAACAAGTTAGTATTGCAATAATTAAAAGTTGCATTGTGAGATTTATGACATCCTTTCTTCAAAAAAGTTATGTGCACATTCAGTTATTGAAGTATGACAAATGGTTGTATAGATCTCCATCGGAGTTGTGTTGTAAATTTCTCTGTATGCGACTTGAAGGTGATTTTAATAACCCCATTCCTCAACCTAAAAATAGATACACCCTAGACCCCTCATTTGTTGTAGATTATGACCTGGTGTTTACAAACACACTTCTTAAATGAAATTAAGAAAAGAAACAAATGCTCATCATTACCATAATTATAACTTTAAAAAAAATATGAAATTCAAAAAAATATAAAAAAACTGATTTTGCATGTCTGACCAACAAGTATACGCTATCCTAACATACCCTGCAAGTGATAAGGCTGCGAGCAACCTAAGGAAAACAAAAATCGGATATTTTGGTCACTTGTGGTCCGTACGAACACTCTTATAATACATAATTGAATGGATTCACACTTATTCTTCACTTCTAGATACTTCTCAATTTCTGATAGGCCTTTCACGGTCAAGGTAGTTGATGACAATCAATATGATGGAATGAAGTTCCGGGTCAATGCGTGAGATGTCTTTTTAAAGACTATCTTGTTCAACTTTGATGTATTTTGTCAATTTCGCAGCAGAAGTGGATAAATAAACTGCTATTGTGATTATTAAAAAGATGATAAAGGTGGTGCATAATCATTGGGCGGATCAAGAATTTTATCGGCAAGAGATTTACCAATTGCAAAAAGGTGTTAAAGTTCTCTGCAATAACCTTATAATCGGTTAACTTATTCACCGTTGTCGTTTTTGAAGAAGTCAGGTAACTTTGATTTCTTATTGCGTCCAAGTGTTCGTAAGTATTTGCCAACTTTTTTAGTATATTTTTATTATTTTTCAATGTTATTTACTTATGTATGATTTTTACTGAGTCTAAGTAAGAGATTAAGATGATGGCGGTAGTTATATATTTAGTTTATTATTCGGTGTGGTTAGCAATATAGGTTTTGTATAATTTCTCCTTGTTTTAAAGTGATTTAATTAGGCCTTTGGTAATCCAAGTTTTTTTGCGGGGGTGAGTTACGTCTAGAGATATCTTTTGGTTTTGATAGGACAGTGAAATTGAAGAGTTCTGTGAAATGATTGTTAAAATCATGAGGCTAGTCTGATCGGATGTCTTTAATGGATGCACTATATAGAGAGAGGGCTTGATTAGACTTGATGTTTATTGGCTTGAGTTTACGTGCGCTCTTGGAAAGGGGGGGGTAGATGGCTCATATTAGGCCTATGTGCTTTCTGAGTAGAAAGATGGGGTAATGATCAGAGAGGTCTGGGATATAAACTGAACTAGAATGGTTGTCAAGTCATTGGTTAAAATGTTGTCGATGAGAGTTGCCGTAATTGGACTTATTTATTAGGCCCTAATCCTGGGTGCGTCCCCCAATGCATGGGATAAAATCATGCGAATAGAACAAGTTGATAAAATCTCTGATTTAGAATCAGTGTTATGTGTCAGCAGGGTCCAAGTATAATTCAACCATTATATAACATGTCTTTTTTCATTGGAATGTAGTACAGAATCTTCAAATTGCAACTGGACAGTCATGAAATACATATTAAGGTTTATAAATTATACCAACCAAATGTGATGGAGGTTATGTGTAACATCAACAAAGAGAGAATCACAGTCAGAACGTTAAGCGAAAGGTAGGTACGGTTACTGTAATTTATGTTAGAGTTAAAACTAAGGGGAACGCCGCATCCTCTCTTTCCTGCCTGATACAATCTTCAATTGCGAAATCACAATATTAATTAATGACGCGTCAATGTCGCGAGGATAAACAGGGTTTCAGAAAAAACCATATTATGTCAAAATGTTGATGGAAAAAGATAAAAGAAATTTACAATTGTCATGGAAGTTTATTAAGGCTTCTAATGTTTGAAGAAATTAATGCAGGTAGAATTACTAATGTTAGGGCTTCGTGGGTGTTATTGTGTGCGGTATAGTAGTTAACACGGATAATGTTGGAGTGGTCAATCAGTTCCTACAACGGGCCGTTTTTAGAAATTATAGAGCTGTTAAAGGCAAAATGGTTGAAGGTTAATATGTTAAAGAATCAGTTCCATGACCCCACAAATACAAGACACAATATAATAAGAAACATACAAAAGGACGGACAACGTCGAATACACAGACATACACAAAAAATGGACTAAAGAAAATTACTTAATACATAGACAAGGGGAGAGGTTGTAAAGTGGGACAATTAAATAAACCGAATAAAATGACTTAAGATTTAAGGGGGAAAAAAAACGTGGATGCTTTTTTCCGTCACGTAGCCAAGGGAGTGAACGGAGCTCAGTGTGTTAAATAGACAAAAAATCATCAATACGTGAAAAAGGATCATGGGCAAAGCCAAAACAAGAGCACGGGATGATAACTCAAATGCAAGCTTTTCAGAAGTGCATATGCCGCAGGAGTATATAGGCGCGCACATGTGTACACAGGGTACCGTACAGTATGGCTGATGCGGTGAAGGTGGCAGAAGCAATGGACATGAAAAGCATGCATTTGAGGTAAAAAAACATTATCCTACAATAACATGGGGTAACATATCTATCAATGGGTAAATAAATTGGGTGGGAAAAGTAAAACACCATCTCAATAATAAAGTAATAAACACATGCAGCAGCAAGTAACCATATTAAAAAAATAAAACTTATACATTCTGATTCATTCACTGTAACATTATGCTTGGTGTAATAATTGAGCATAATAACAGGACAGAGAAAAGATGAAAGGAGGAGACATGAGCAGAAAATAAAGACATAATTATTTGTGTTATTTAATGCGATGAGTATGTGTGGATAAATGAACATACTGCAATGAATGCTGTTGGGCCGTGTTCATAAGTCCATAAACTGGAACATTTGAACATGGTCATAAACAGGAACCTGACATTAAGATATAATCATCAAGTGTTCCATAAAAAAGACCAAAAACAATTCCCATCTCAATTCTCTCTTCCTGTTAAAAAAAGAGCAATTCGCAACCTTACCACTCATTAGGGCTGGTCACACAGACCCCTTATTTCACTCCATGAACCTGCTAAAACTTTCTGATATTTATTTTTACCAAATGGGTAATTTTTATGTACAAATACCATCACAATCTACTACCTCCAGGCCTTCTTGAATCCAACTTTTTAAAAGAACGACCAGATCCATACATACGAAACTCGCCACTCGGATCTCCACTTCATCCTACAAACACTAGTTAAGCTGAGAATACCATTAAAACCCAAGGTGCACTACTCTGGAACAGTATAGATGTCTCCATCAAAATTGTCATTCACTCTCATCCTTTAAAGAAACTTTCAACAATTTCTCATCAACTCTTACCAGGCTTATTGATTTTTTCTCCTTGTGTCCTTTATTACCGTGCATTATAAATATCTCCGTCCCGTTCTCTCTTAGTCACTGCTGTCACCCCCCCCCCCTTTCCCTGTGCCCGTTTTTGTATGTCTTTGTTTTTGTCCCTTGCCACTATGATTTCTGTTATGTGTTTGGTGGTCTTTTATTCCCCTGGACATATTGGTTACGTGTGCCTACCATACCTATATTATTTTACATACACCACTGTGTAATAAGCTAAATTTAATTCTCTAAATGTCTCTATATAATTTACCAGTCCTGCTCTTCAGTGGCCTCTTATTCCATTTCTTTTCATTGGTCAGGTATAATTAATTATTGGGTATATGTAGGTCCATGTTTTATATCCTTTACACATAAATTTGTACTAGGTACTGTTTATCTTATTTTTTTTCTAAACACCGAGGGCATGCGTTTACAAACATTACACGCTCTCCCTGCGTTTTGCATGTCCTCGTCCAGTCAAATTTATTATTAAGATATTTCATCTTATACATTTTTTAATTCCTATATTATATTGATTCTATAATATTGTCATTTTTCTGTAGGTAATATTGTTGAAGGACAAATAAATAAATGATTGATTGATTGATTGAAGAAATACTACAATTCTTCAAATTTTATCATTATTATTTTTTTCTATGTGTTTTTGTGTTTTAAATTAAAAAAACATCATAAACCATCAAATAAATTTCTCAGGACAGCTCGTATCCCTGATCTTTGTTGCTTTTCCATATGAATAACGAGAAATAATTTGGTAACAGTACTCAGCAACGTGATTGACATCACCTTAAAGTGGAGTGCCATAGCGGAAAGCGCACTCAAAGACGGCGCAATCACGTGTAACCAACATTTTGTTTAGCAATGAGGAAGTTAAAGAAGAACCGCCAAAAGCTTTGCCTCCGTAGTGTACAAGCGCAATGGTGACTGATTTTTCACCTAATCTGTGGCAATCATTTGCAATTTAAGCTTACAATACTAAAATTTCACAACGCCAAACTTACAGCTCTTGGATAGTCATTTCAGTTTTATATCACAGCACTGCGAACACACCTATTGCGGCTTTATACTCCCATGTTAAAAATATGGACGCCTCAACAACAACTCCCAACAGTGAATAGCTGAGTCCCGACATAATTTTTGG